>JAADYC010000072.1:0-44131 GCA_023338135.1 Phytopythium kandeliae | reverse complement strand
TCACAATCACAATTCTTGTAAGCACAACACATGCAAGCACTATTCGTGGTTGTGCGGTTCATAATGCGTCGTCTAACTTCCAATTGAATCACCGTTCCGTCCGTTCGTGCGCGTACTGGCAGACATTGTGTCATTTTGTTCAGTTGTTACAGAAACTTGATGTCACTACACTCGCAATCGAGAAGAAGGACGAACATGACGATGAACTTCTGTGAATAGGCAGATCAGACAGTGATCTTGCCGCGCCGAGGCGCACTGATGCGTGCCCGCGCTCTTCGAGCCGTGTATTGCAAGACTTGCGGCACCCCCAGGTCGTCCCGGGCCGTTTTTCATTTTTCATGGTGTCCGGTGTAGGTCGATGTCGTGGAAGAGGTGTGGTGGAAACTACCGTACTGTTCCGTTGAAGTTCGCTCATAGGCTCGCGTAGTTGGTCGAATGAACATGAAACGCACTAAGAGTGGCGGGCTACAGTGCATTTTCGTGCGACTCTCGGGCTCGGCCGCAGTCTATCCTGCCTTCTCGTGCGTCTATCAAGCGGCCCTGCCCGTTGGTCGGCTTCGCCGCGACCGCAGAATGAGGAATGGCGGCGCAAGTGATCAAGCAACAATATGTCGGCGACAGGCCAATGCATGTCGGTTCGTCCTTCTCAGGTCGATCCGAGCCTTTCGCTGGCCAAGTGGGCGACTGGTCACGCCCATGCCTCGACTAGAGCAGCGTGCGCACGATAGGGAAGACTTGGCGCGTCCAAGAAGTGAAAACCAGCTCGTCGAGCAGTATGGGGTCGGGAAGTGCCAAGCCGTGGAGGTCGTGTCGAATCGTTGGAGATTATCCTACTCTATAAGGCGCAGATTGAAGGAGTAGGAGGCACGGACTGAGCCAGCTCGGCCCCATGCGCAAGACGGATGTCCACTCGGCGTGCTGTGTCGATTGCTGGCGCGCTGCAGCGAGCATCACGACGAGCGTCCGCCACCGAATCGCTCGCGCGAACCTCGCACCAATTAGATCGTTCATGATGGCCTTACCGCAGCCCGCTGCAGTCGTTGGGATCGATTGGGAGGATGTGCGGCACGAATCCGGTGCATTGACAATGGACAGCGTCAAATGTGACGAGGAGAAATCGGGCAACTGCCTGGTCGCGTGTTGCGCTGCGTGTCTGGTGGTCGTCGGAATCCGTCTAATCACCTCTTTGACGCGGTTTAGACGACGGCACGATGCTCAAATCAGCGACGAAATGGACGGACCGCGACTGCTGGAACCAGGACACCAATAGACGGGCGGGCGTTTCGTCCAAGGGGTATGATTCGCTCCCCAGCTCCCCCTCGGCGAGGCGGTGGCATGGAGGCTAGGAGGAAGAGGCTCATACTCAAGTCCAGACATACGGGCCGCCTTCCCTCTCGCGCACTCCATGCCGCGCTGTAGGATGACTGACTCTTGTCGCCCTGCCCCTTGATTCCTGTGTTGGAGCCGCTGACTTGACGCGAGTCGAGGCGCTCCGATCACGCCAACGCGACTCTCACCACGCACTTCAAAATTGTATTCCGCGGAAGGGATCTGCCCCGTCACATGCAATCAACTGCTGGCGCATTGCATGTGACACGTCGAGCGGCCCAATAGAGCTCAAAGATCCGGAGCCAGCCGCCAAGCCCAGCGTCTCGCGCCTGCGGCACCGGATCGCACTGGCGAGTCATCTAATCACGCTCTCCTGCTGGAGAACGATGCGGTTGGCTACTGTCAACGCAGACGGCGGCTCGAATGCGATGGGGGCTGCTGCCGTAGGAGCGACGCGCCTCGCCACGCTCGTGCTCACTTCTGGACTCGCCAGGCCGTGCGCGTCGACCCCTCGTCACCACTTGAGGCAGCGCGTGTCTGCGGTCGATCGACAGGGTTTGTAGCGCAGTGAACCTCGCGCTTACTGGCGGCATCACGTTCGACAGCATCGCCACCATGGAGACGTCGAAGGCGTCCAGCGGCCCAGCGTCGCTGCTCCAAAGCATGTTCCGCACCAAGCCCATCCGCGTCATCCAGGCAGAGGAGAACTCGCAGGACCTGCCGCGCTCGCTCTCGCTCTTCGACCTCATCTGTATCGGCATCGGCGGCACTGTGGGCAGCGGCATCTTCTCCACGGCAGCATCCATCGTGTCCGAGACCGCTGGTCCCGCCGCCGTGATCAGCTGGCTCATCGGCGGCGTCGTCTGCTGCTTCAACGCGCTGGCTTACATGGAGCTCACGACGAGGGTCCCGTCGTCGGGCAGTACGTACGCGTATGCGTACCATGCCATCGGCGAGTTGCCTGCCGTGATTGCCGCGTGGCTGCTCACGCTCGAGTACGCCGTGTCCGGCGCCGGCGTCGCGCGCAGCTGGGCACAGAAGGTCGAGGACTGGGTCGTGCTCGACCACCCGGATTCAAACGTGCACTGGCTCAACGAGGACTACGGCAACCTGCTGGCTGCGCTCATCCAGGCGCTGTGCGTCGGCGTGCTGCTCATGGGCGTGCGCTTCGGCAAGGTCTTCGTCAACACCTTCACGGTCATCAAGATCTTCGTCGTGCTCTTCATCATCATCGCGGGCTTCGCGGCCATGGACGCTGACTACTTGTCCCCGTTCGTGCCGGCGCGGGCCGAGAACGACAGCGGCGACATGGCGTTCGGCGCGCAGGGGATTGTCACTGGCGCGACGCAGGCCTTTTTCGGCTACATCGGCTTCGACGAGGTGTGTTGTCTGGCCGCGGAAGCCAAGAACCCGAAGCGAGTCATGCCCATCGCCGTCATCAGCGTCGTTATGGGTACAGCCGTGCTCAGTGTGCTGTGCTCGCTCGTGCTCTCGGGGATGGTTCCCTACCTGGAGGCCACGAGCTTCCCGGACGGCTTCGAGGGTGTCGGCTGGGACTGGGCCGCCAAGATCGTGCGCGCCGGCGAGACCATCACAATGCCTGTAGTCGTGCTCATCGCTTTCTTGGCTCAGCCACGCCTCAACTATGCGCTCGCGTGTGATGGACTCATGCCGACGCTATTCGCCAAGGTGGACGCCAAGGGCAACCTGTTCGTCAACACGCTGCTGACGGGCATCTTCTTCACGCTCGTGGCGCTTATCGTGCCTTTCATCACGCTCTGGGACATCGTCAACTTCGGCATCCTTGTCTCCTTCGTCGTCTCCAACGTGGCGCTCATGATGCTCCGTATGCGGGACAAGTCGCCCGTGCTGGCTCCTCGACTCATCGGCGCCATCGTCGTCTCGGCCGTGCTCGCCGCCTTCTTCTACCAGCAAGGCTACGACCTGCGCGGCTCCACAGCCTGCCTCGTGCTCGCGATCGTCTTCCTCGTGGTCACGGTCGCCTCGTGCGTCGCGCTCTTTGTCATGTGCCCGCAAGTAGCCAACGACCCGGAGCACTTCAACGCGCCGCTAGTGCCCTTCATCCCGACGATCTGCATCCTCGCCAACTTCTACCTCATCTCCCAGATCAGCGACCTTGGCCTCGGCCTCGGCTGCGCTTGGGTCGGCGTCGGCATCCTCTCGTACTTTGCCTACGGTCTCAGGAACTCCGCCGGCCGCAACGGCTGGAGTGATCTGCTGCGCTACCAGCTGCCCAGCATCAGCAGCGACACGGGAGCAAGCTACGTCGCTCCTCGGACATCACACAACGACGTACGCCCCTCGCTCTCGTCTTTTGTGCGCGACTAGACAAGGATCCGCGATCGTTCTCATATAAGCGTCAGCTAGCGAGTCAGGGTAAAAATTGCTGCAGCGCTGGAGAGCTGAGTAGACCATGGCAGACAGTCGCATGACTGCGCCACAATGTCGAGGTCATTGCGTTGATGAAGACAATTGAGACGGGGCAGCTGGCGCATGCTGTAGTCGCAGTGCCTCCAGACGCATTGACAGACTGCGCTCCTCCTCGAGCATTTGTTCGAGCAAAGCACGCGCATGTAGCTCGCGCTCGCGTTCCGCCAAGAGCTTTTCGGCGCGCCGCACTTCTTGCAGCTCAGTCGCGTGTTGCTGTCATCCGTTTGGAATACCGAGGCGCACCATTAGCGATCTTCGGGCCGTCGAACACAGCTCCAAGTGATTAGCGAACCTGTCTGGCGGCACGATCTGCTACCGACTGGAGCTCTTGCGCGCGGATTCGCTCCTTGTGGGCTTTGCGTAGTTCGACCTCGGTCTCCAATCGCTTCTTTTGTTGCGCAAGAGCCATCTGCGCGACAGTCACTGCATTCGTGAGTCTGCGTCTGTCGGAGGGATTGCATTCGCAGTCAACGGATCACCTGATATGTTTCCTTTTGATACCGCGCCGCATCCTGTTTCCGGTTCTGTAAGATCCGCTTCTGTCTCTGAAAAGCGAGAGGCAGCGCCACGGTTCGATCACGACGAATGTAAGCAAGTGCAACACCGTTGCTCAGATCGATCATAAATCTGGCAACAGACACACGCACCGATAGCAACTGCAGACGATCCCGCGCTCGCACTCGGTTTTGCTCGGGCGGTGTAGGCAAAACCGATGCCGCCGCCCGTACTTCGCTTGTTGCGAGCGGATCCATTCGTGATCTTGCAGTATTTCCCACTGCATTTTGATGCGAATGGTCGGTATCATGCTCGCTCGCTGCTGGTGTGCTCTCAAGTGGCCTCTTGGCGCTCGCGACTTTGTGCAGCGCACGCGCTTCTTGGCTGCGGTAATGCGCGATACGCCGGGCCAGTTGCTGCACTGCTTCTTCAGCTTCCTTGCGCGCCAATGTGGCTGTGAAGACGCTTGAGCCGTCGCTCTCGCCGGCATCAACGGACGGGGTTTCCACGTTTCGCTTCTGCTTTTCTGAACGCATACCAGCACGATTGTTTCCTGCTCCTGGCGCTCTTTGCGACTGGAGCACCTGTCGAGGTACAAGATCCCGTCTCCGCGCCACTGGAGAACATGTGGCGGGCCGAGTCGGCTTCAGAGCGCGATGCTTTGTAGGTTGCACCGGCGCTGGCGCCTCCACCGCGACGGCGATATTGGATTTGCCGCCTGCTGCAGAGTTTGGCCGCGAGATGACGACGACTGGCGGCTTCACAGCCGCGAGCATTTCCATTCTAGCACCAGAGTACCGGACTCGAGAGAGCGACTAGACGGAGCCAACACGTCGTTGCACTGCTCAGCTTTCTGGCGGAGCTCGCATTGTGTAGGAGCCTGGATGAGTTTGAAAAGCCGCTCGATACTCCAATTTTAGTGGCAGGATGCAATGAACAACGGACTTGCCTCAATCGGCGTCTCCAAATACCCTGCCAAACTGTGCGAGGCTGTCCCGAGACCTTTTACCGTTCACTCAGGTGACGACTGCCCCTACTTGCGAGTCCGGCAGAGAATGGCGAGCAAAGCGAACTCCTCCGCTGACGCCTTGCGACAGCATGACGCGGTGCCGAAGCCACCTCTGAAGGCAGCCGTTGATCCGTCATCGACGGTGGTGCAACCCCCTTCCATCACGGAAATCGTACCGCCTGTGATGCTCCCTGCGTCACCATCGTCCTCTTCTGTCGCTCGAGGAGCACGATACAAGCAGAGATCGACGGGTAAGCAGAGCAGCAATGCGGCATCAACGAACATACCCGGACGCGCGAGAAGGTACCACTCTAAGTCTCCTATTTCCCAGTCTGTCGCCAACTTCGCGCGTTGTTGTCTACAGCTCAGCGACTCGACCGACAGCAAAAGGTCCAGCAGCAGATGTGACGGACGCAGAAGAAAGAAACAACAGCACAGGAGACGCCGAGGGTGTCACGGAACAAGAGCGGGAGGTCGTCGTGATGCTCCGCAAGGTTGACAAGAAGTCCCGCCGCAACCAGGCGAGGCATGTTATAGACTTCCTCGGCCGATGATGCCGTCAAGTTGCTCTACTGATGGAATGTGCGTGCGACGACTAGATACGCAACCATGAAGTCGAATGTCGACTCCAAGACGCAACAAATCTTGCAGCTGGGGATCTCGTGCGTTGAAGCCTCGCCTCGTGCCATGATATAGCGCCACTAATCGCTCTTCCATCGATGCTTGATCTTCAGCTTCGAAACGTTGGCCAACCAAATGGGCGAGTTGGAGGCGATCTGCAATGCTGACGTCGACGCTGACACGCTCGACAGACTCTTTCACGAGATCCCGTGCGACCAGCGCCAACAGCTCGGCATCACCGAATGATTGGCAGCTGTACTACACGTCCACGACAGCGTCTTCCTTACCACGCAACAGTCGTGACGGCAGCTTCTCTTTGAAGATCTGATTCAATGACAGACCCAGTGCAGGTGCAGTAGAGTTCTCGGGGTACTGCGCAAACTCGCCACCATCAGTTTCCTGGGTCCAGTGATCCTTCCACTCCGTTGCCAACTGAGTCCACTGGATCTTGCTCCACACCTTGGTGCTTGGTCGGCTTCGCTCACTTGTTATCGTTGCTTTTCCCTTGACCACCGTGTCCTCGCCGTGGGATTGAAACGGAGCCAATGCCTTGTCACTAATACTTCGTGCTCGACCCGGCTGACCATGACTGAGTGAGTTGAATAATGCTGTGCTGCCACGTGTCGACGTCTGGGCAAAGAGTGTCATCCCCAATACTGGGAGCAACGAGCCTGGAGCGGAAGTCGTCGACGGCACCGACGACAAGAAGTGCTTGTCGGCAACTATCTCTCCCAACGACGGCGTGGTTGTTGCGAAACTGAACAGGCGAGCACCAAAGAGATGCATCAGCGGGTGGGAATCGGAGATGAGCGTGTAGAATATCTTGGGGTTCTCAAAGTCGCACACCGACTCAGGGTCGAACGGGTACTTCCGCTCCTTGAAGGAGAGCACATCCTCCAGGAACTGCCCCAGCGCTTCTTCGCTGAGACCAAGCACTCGAGATGTGTTCCGTGCAGAGGAAGCAGCGCAAAACCATCTGCGAAAGAACTCCTTCGCCGATTTCCCGATTGACAGCCACTGGAGTGCCGAGTGGTGGCGTTCGAGATACGGGTCGTGGAGGTTGTAGTTGAAGGTGTAGCTCAGAACCATCAATTGTTGGTCGTAGAGGTTCCAGACGTTGTTCACGACGTGCTGCAGGAACCGGACGTGCTCGACGGACCGCCCGGCGCTCTTGTTCTCGTCCCATTCCAAAATAATCGCGCCGTACTGCTGGTACATTCTACCCAGCTGGTAGAACGCATCCGACAGCGAAAATGCCGACGCAGCCGCCTTGCTACTCGTCATGAGCCTATGGCTCTCCTTGATCGGAGACATCAACTCGCTCAGTGACACGACTCGCTCCCAGAACGAGTGGCTCTGGATACTGCGTATCACAGCAGCCGACAGCCCTGACTCGGCCAGCTCGTCGACTGTGTTGCCGGCACTATCCTTCCGAGAACGTGGAGGAAGCGAGCCGTCTGTACCAGCACCATCAGGAATCGCCTCTGAGGATGATGAAGATGCATTCAGCACCTTCGCTGCAACGATCTTGACCATGTCTTCGTATTGCCGAACTGAGTCGACGCAGTCGATGAAGGAATACCAGCTCTCGGTAGACGGCACCGTCAAGGACGCCTCTGGATCTCCACACTCGCGCCGGAGCACCGTCAGCACTCGTTGGTTCGTGAACATTTGTACAAGCTCGATTACTTCTCCCATTGTAGCTGTCAGGGCCTCGGCCGACGTCACCACCGCGCCAAGAAGCAGCTGAAGTATATGGGAAAAGCACGGGAGCACCGGGATAGACTGGTCGGCCCAAGTCGTCGTTTGCACCGTAGAGCAGGCCGCACGATAAGTCACGAGTGAGTCGACGACGATACTGATCACGTGTAACCCCTTGTCTTGTAGCGCTGTCAAAGCTTCAGCAATCTTCTCAGCAAGTGTATCCGGCGAATAATCGATGCCAATATCGATTAAATCCCAGACGCTGGCTTCCCCTGTGGCGTTAACGAGCGAAAGAAGGAGTACCGTGGACTTGGGGAATCTGCAGGCCCAACGGTTCACACTCAAAGTGACGCCGACGGACTCCATCTTCATCAAGGCAGTCTGCTTCTCTCGGTCCATTTGTCCAAGCCGCGAAAGAGCGCTCAGATCAGGCACGTCGACCTCGAATTTCGTCCTTTTCAGAAGACGACCCGCTTCTTCCGCATAGATCCAATCCCACGGCAGCCCCGACACTGCCGACGCTCTTAACACAAGATTGTTGAACAGCGTCGCGCCAGTCTCCCCCTCGAATCCTTGTTCGCATGCTTTGGCACTATCTTCACACGGCTCTGGATGGCGTTCGTTGTCCCGTTGCAGCCTCGTCGAGCCTAACGAGTCATTGGCAGATTCCGCAGGAGTCTTCGAAGCTACGCGCGCTGACTTTGTCGCGTCGCTCAATGTTAACGAACTTGATGTCACTAACGACGGCACTGCTGTCGACGTGGTTGAAGCAGCTGACACGTTCAGGTCGGAGCCGAGCAACGGGAGTTGGAGAGGCATGAAATCTTCTTCCATGTGCCCATGCGCTCTATCGTCATTCGCGCCTGAATGCACTGTGGCGGAGCTCGCGACGGTAGGTGCAGTGGGAGATGCAACAGCCCGAAGACTGGCGTGCTGTGTTCCAGACGCCGAGGGTGTACTGCTCATAGCGCTGAGTTCGTGCTTGCGCCTCTTGCGCAGTATCAGCGCCGTCGGTGGTGTTTCGGGGAGCAATAGATCCATCTCGCGGCTGTGCTTCTTGTTGAAGCTCGCGGCGTCCTTCTGAGCACAGAGCAGCTTGAGCTGCGTCACAATCTCGGTCGGGCAGTAAATGCACTTCTGCAGGTGACGGATCATATTGCCCGAGACTCCGCGCACGGGCGGCGGGCTGACGCCGTTCGCCGAGCAGTAGCGGCAGAAGGCGTTGTGGTGGAACCGGTTGCGCTTCTCGCCGCGCACGAAGTGCTCCCACGCCGGGTGGCTCGGCCTCCCCATCTTCTTCTCGTCGCCGCCGCCTTTCTCGGCTAGCAGCTCGTGCCCGCCGCTTGTCGCCTCCATGAACAGCCCTGTCGTCGACGCCGGCGTTTGCGCTGTCCCGATTGGCGTCCCGGTCGTGGCCGGCGCCGCGTCGGTCGCCGAAGCGTCCGCGCGGGATCCGCCCGTCTCGCCGCTCGCATAGCCCGCATAGTCGCTCATCATGACGCCCGCGTCCGCGCCGAGGATTGCCATGGCCGCGCTGGTCGCCAGGCCCGCCGTCGCGCTGGCGGCGGCGCTCACGGGTTCAGCCGCCGGCTTGTCGGCCATGGCCTTTGCGTCACCGAGACCTGAGCAAGCATGGCACGCGTGAGAAAGGCGGAAGTGGCAGCCAGCGCGGGAACTTCAAACGCACCACCTCGCGGCGCCGATAAAAAGACCGACGACGCGTAAATACTCCTCGCGCGCTGCCGCTCAAGTGGTGGCAGCCGCGCCTTGGTTGCCGCCGTCGGTCGGATGGCACTTTCGCGCGTGCTGCTGGCTGAAAAACCTCGATTTCGCGGCGAGAAACGCGAAACACCTTGAGGTTTTGAAGTTCGCTTGATGTTGCGGGAAGGTCGCTCTTCGCGATAGTCGACGGCACAATCGCGACTGCTGCATAATCGCCGGAGAGCTGGGCATGATGGCACCACCGCCTGCTTGCGAATGGCGAACGCGCTTGCCGCCGTTCTTCCGGTCAATCACAGTAGTAGCGCGCTGGAGCATCAGTGATGAGTGGATACCGAAGCGTGCGAACGCCGGCGCGTCCGTCACTTCCGGAAAAGCCGACCGGAGCGAACGTGCCTTCTCGAAACTCAACCTGCTTGCTCGGCGTCGATCGCCGACGAGCGCTGATCCGCCATGGGCTTCCGTCCACTCTTCCTGCTCGACGCGGGTGAGGCCAAGGAGCTGATCCCGCTCAAGCTGCTCTACGCCGTGCACTACTTTGCGTTTTCAGTCCAGTCGTACTTGCCCGTGCGTTTCGTCGGTACCTTTGCTGAGCGTCGATGCAGCGGGCTGCAGCGTGCTCACGCACGCGTTCATTGTCTAACAGATCTACTTCGAGACGGACGGCGGCTTCACCAAGAGCCAGATAGGTGTGCTCCTCGCCATGCCGTGCATCTGCACGATTGTCAGCCCGCCTGTGTGGGGAGCCATCGCGGATTCGTTGCACAACCACAAGCTCGTGCTCATCATCTGCCTCGTGTCGTCGGCGCTGCTCTTCTTCTCGCTGCAGTTCCCGACGTCGTATCCACTCATGTGCATCATGATGTTCGTCGCCAACTTCCAGATGATGCCGGTGTTCTCGCTCATTGACCAGGCTACGATGGCGTGGATCTCGCGCGTCGGCGGGGACTTCGGGAAGCAGCGACTGTATGCAGCAATTGGGTACGGCGTCGGAGGTTACCTATGCGGCATCATGCAAGCGTCGATCGGCATGAAGTGGTGCTTCACCATGATGCTATGCGTCTCGTGCGCCTCGCTCTTTATCGTTATCCGGTACATTCCCGCGCCAACCTCCAGCGTGGAAGCGTCGCGCGACAAGGGAGTGGTTCTCCGCAGCGTGAAGATGATCTTCCACCAGCACGACGTCTTGATGCTTTTCGTTATCACGCTGTTGGGCGGGATCACCGGCTCGCTCATTGAGAACTACCTGCTCCTCTTCGTCTATAACCTCTCGGGCGAGGACGGAAACATCACCAGCGTCTACATCGCCGTGCAAACTCTGTCGGAGCTCCCGTACTTCTTCTTGGCCAACAGCATCATCGCACGCATCGGCACGCCGGCTTGTGTCGGCGTCAGCGTATTGGCGTACGGCGTGCGAGCGATCGTGTACCGGTACACGACGTACCCGTGGTATATTCTACCCATCGAGACTCTGCACGGGATGACGTTCGGCCTCCTGCTCGCAGCCGTGACCAACTACATCTACGCGGCGGCTCGTTCAGGTGCCGAGGGTACCATGATTGGCCTCATTTGGGCGTTTCAGCGCGGGGTAGGCGGCAGCATTGCCTCGCTCGGCGGCGGCTACGTGTATGACAAGTTCGGCGCTCGCACGATGTGGGGCGTGGCTGGCTTCGGCATTTGTCCGCTCGCGGTGTTGTTCACCGGCGGATTCGCTTGGCTGACGCGGCGCCAGCGCGTCGCCAGCGCGCTGAGCGTCCATCTCACCAGCGAGCCCGAGGAGCCAAGCCCCGTTGTGAAGACTCAGCATCTAGACGTAAGAGAGGCGATGTAAGCGCGGGCGAGCCATTGTCCGCGCGCGCTGTTCACCACTTCGCGGCGCTCAAATGACCCATGCGAGAATCGTGATCGAGATCGATCCCTTGATCGTTCCTCTCTCTCTTTCGCCATCGGCGCTGTCCGACTAGTGAAATCAATTCCATGTGGCCCACTTCATTCGTCCATTTCGGCGCCAGACAACGATGGCGCCGACCATCCGCGCGTCCGCGCCGGGCAAGCTGCTGCTCTTCGGGGAGCACGCGGTGGTGTACGGTTGCCCGACGATCGCGGCCGCGCTCTCGGACCTGCGCATCCACGTCTCGATCGTGCGCTCGCGCTCCTGCTGGCGCGGCGGCCGCGCTCTCGGACTCACGCGCCGGTCTGCTCTCGCGCGCTTAGGACCGAGTGGCGACACGCGCGGGCGAGGCCCCAGCGGTGGCGCTGCACTTCCTGGACCTCGCAACTGCGAGTGATGGCTCCGTGCTGCGCCGTGCGTTCTCCGTGGCGAGTCTGCGGAGCGTCGTCGCCGGGCTGGAGCTCGACCGGTTTTATCTGCCCAAGCCCAGCGCCGAGGTGATGGCAAGGATCGAGGCGCTGCTGCGGAGCGAGCACGCTGAAGACGCGCGCGCGCTGCGTCCCGCGCTGTTTCTGTGCTGCGCGCTGCTGCGGCAGTTGCTCCTGCTCCCTCGGTACGCTCTCCATTACTGCTGCTGCGTGGTTGGCAAGAGCGGCGCTAACAAGCTGCGTTCGTTGGCGCCAGCGATATCAGTACCGACGGCCTTGTCATCTCGCTGAGCCGAGCGAACCTGCCCATTGGCGCGGGTCTGGGCTCGTCCGCCGCTTTCTGCGTGGCGCTGGCGGGTGCGCTGCTGCACCTCTCGGCCTCGTCGGCGCCGGAGTGCGCCGCGCTTCCGGACACGAGCGTGGTGAACGCCTACGCGTTCGCAGCCGAAGTCATCCTGCACGGCTCTCCCTCTGGCGCGGACAACACGGTGGCCGCGTTCGGCGGCGCGCTCGTGTTCCAGCGGCGACCGGACCCGTCGTTCCGCACGGTGAGCTGCGACCTTAATCGTTTCCGCTTCCTCATCGTCAACACGCGCGTGCCGCGGTCGACTAAGGAGCAGGTCGGCAACGTGCGCGCGCGGTTCGAGGCCGACGCGGCCGGCGTTCAGGCACACTTCGATGCCATCGAGCGTATCGTCGGCGACTTCATCACGCTCGGAGAGAGCGGGGAGCTCACGTGCGAGGCGCTGGCGCGGCAGGTCGAGGAGAACCACCGCCTGCTTAACCTGCTAGGCGTTGGCCACCCGCGGATCGAAGACGTCGTGCACATCTGTCGCGAGCGAGGCGGGGCCACCAAGCTGACCGGCGCCGGTGGCGGTGGATGCACCGTCACGGTGCTGCCGGCCGAGCTGCCGGAGGCGCAGGTCGCCGAGCTAGTCAAGGAGCTGGAGGCGCAAGGCTTCGAGTGTTTTTCGAGCTCGCTCGGCGGCGCTGGCTTCCGGATCGACGTGTAGATCTGCCGGCCATTGCCGAGCGCTCGGCCGTTGGAAAACAACCTCGTCGACGGCCACGGAGTGTTCACTTGGTCTACTACTTGGTATACTTTGGACCTGCTGTCTACGCCGTCTGCGCCGCCGGCATGTGCGCCGCAGCCGGGGCTTCCGGCGTGGCCTTGCTGTCGGCCTCGCGCGCGGCTGAGGACGCGCTGCTGTCCCGCTCCGTGCTCGAGTGGTTCGAGCTCATCGACGCGCGCTGGCGGTCCTTCTCCAGCTTCTTGGCCGCCTTGACCTCGGCCACGCCGCTCGCCACGTTGCTCGCAGCGCCGGCAAAGCCGCCGACGAGGTATCCGCCGGCCGCGACACCGCTCGCGAGCAGCACACCGCCTCCCGTCACAATCCCCTGGCATCCAGACACAGTTCCACCACATACAGACACCGAGCGATCGTGGCCATCAGCATCTGTCGACGCATGCAACCGACGTGAGCAGACCAGACCTACCGCAACGGGGGCGGCGACCGCCCCGACCGTCGCCTTCTTGAGGCCGCTCATGAAGGTCGGTCCGGGCTTGTCGACCGCCAGCTCGTCGGCGTTCGAGTTGGACGTCTCGCCGCTGCTGCTCTCGCTCGAGCCCTTGCTGGCGCTGCGCTTGCGCGCAGCCTGCACGCCCGCCTCGCCCATCTCTTTGACGCCGAGCGCCACGTTGGCGACCATCGCGCCAGCGCCAGCCACGACGGCAGCGGTACCCATGATGACACCACCGAGCACCGTCTTGCCGCCGTAGAGCAAGCCCTTGGCTGGCGCGTACACGACTCCGCCGGCCGCGCGCTTGAGGCCCTTGGAGCGCTCGGGCGCGTCCGGATCCATCTCGTCCCCGAAGCGGAAGAAGTCCTGAAAGATCTTCATCGCGCGCTCCTTCGTCATGGGCTCCGCGCCGTCCTCGAGCCCAGCCTTGCCGTACAGGTCGTCTGCCAAGCGCATACAACGCGCGAGTGAGCGCGCCAGTCAACGGCGCGGCGAGAGGCGGTGAGGTACGCACAGATCTGGCGCGTGTTGCTGTCCGAGAGCACATTGTAGGCCTCGCCGACGATCTTGAAGTTCTCCTCGGCCTTCTCCTTCTCGGCCGGGTTCTTGTCCGGATGATACTTGATCGCCAGCTTCCGGTACCTGCAACGCAGCGAGCGCGCGTTAGTCCCTCAGGCCGCCCCGAGCCGACGCGCAGTCGACGCGCAGACGGCCACGCACGCCGACTTGATCTCCTGCTCCGTGGCCGAGCGCGCCACGCCCAGGTTCTCGTAGTAGTCGCTCGACGTGAGGTCCGCCATGGTGCCGTGCCCTGCTCTGGAGCGCGCGTGAGCGGTGCGAAAGCGGCGGCGGCGGCGGCGCCTTCCGCGAGGTCGGACGGCTGCGCGGAGACCGCGGACGGGCGCGGAGTGGCGAAGCGCGTGCCGGCGGTCGCGGTCGCGGTCGCGGTCGAGAGGGATTGTGGCATTCTCTGCCCCGCTGCCATTCTCTGCCCAGCCGCTGCGGGAGTAGTAGGGAGAGAATTACGGTCTGTGATTGGATAGAATATCGTTGAATTCGACTGAGGATTGGATATAAAGGAGCGACGTGGTGCCAAGCGAGTGGATTTTCTCGTGTGTGACGCGCGCCATGCGAAACCAGCGAGGCTGTCACACGCTGTATCGTACTGCACAACACCCAGTCGATCGCGGCAATGGAGCTCTCCGTCACCGAGCGGATGGATACGTCTGCGAGGCGGGTCCTGGGCTCCTGATAGCGAGGAAGACTCCCCGTTATGACGCGTCTATTCGTCGCGCCTGTGCTCCTAGTAGCGGCGGCCAGGCCAGCCACAGCCTGTAGTTGGGTGGCTCAATGGACGCGGCGAAACCGACGTCCGACGTCCCCGGTCGCGTCGGCCCTCTAAACCCATCGCGGATCGCCATGGCCCGCCGCCGCCAGTGGTGCCGTCCTGGCGCGGCCGCTCTCGTCACAGCCTTGTGGACCGCGGCGCTGGCAGCAGAAGCAACAGCAGCAGCAGCAGCCGATGGCGAGTGTCTGTCGCTCAGCGCACCACCGCGAAAGGTGTCGCCGCCGCCGCCGCCTCTCGACACGCAGCTCCTCTGCGCGCCGATGTCTGACCGCTGACCGCTCGCTGCCTTGCTCACACCGCTCCAATTCACCGATACATCCATTTATCCACCAACCCATCTATCCGTCGGTCGGCGTAGAACGTGCAACCGCTGGTGTTCTGCAACTGGTACTCGTCGCGCAGCTGCTGCCTGCCTGCGCACGACGCGGACATTCAGGGCAAGTTCCAGGCGCTCATCGACGCCGGAGACGCGTGCGCCAAGTTCCAGAACCAGGCTAAGCGCTTCCTCTCGTTCGCCTTCTGCCTCGCGTGCGACCCGCGCGAGCCCGAGTTCCTCTCCTCGCCCGCGAACACGCGCTTCTTCGACGCGGACCAGCCGACGGCCAAGATCTGCGCCAGCGTCGCGGCGCGCATGGCACCGGCGCTCTTCGGTGACTGCGGACTCACGGTGCCGGACGACCGAGAGAGCGTGTGTTCACCCAACTCGCCCGTCGTGCCCGCTGTCGAGTGGCCGGACTGCCTCGACGGGCAATTCGTGTGTCAGGACGCCGCCTCCATGGCCTGGTCGTGCTCGCCCGACCCGTGCGGCGCCGCCAACACGCCCGCCGGCTTCCTCGACGCTCCGTGCAACGCCAGTGAGCACACGTGCGACGGCACGCTCATGTTCCTGAACGACAACCGCGCCGCCAAGCCGCCTGGCATGGAGGATTACGCGGTGGAGATCGTCGACGAGCGCGCGTGTGTAGAGGAGAACGCCGCGACCAACACGACCGACAGATGCGCGTGCCTCCGGGATCCGACGTCCGCGGCGGCGATACACCGCGGCAGGCTCGCGTGGTCGTGGCGATTGCTGCTAGTATTGCTATCGCAACTCGCGCTCTCGCTCTACTCAAGCCACGACAGTCCGAGCGTGGCGGGGAGGAGCGGATAGATCAAATAGATGCCTTGCTTGTCGTTGTTACTAGAGCAGCAAGGAGGGGATGATGCAACACGAGCGAGTGCCGGCGCCGGCGCCTCACGGCCGCAAGCCGTTGCCCCCGACGGCAGCAGCGCGCTCCTTCTCGCTCTCTGTGCGCACCTCCATGGACTCGAAGCCCTCGCGCTCGTCCTTCTTGTAGGCTGCCGGCTTGGCGCCGTACTTGACAAAGTACGTGCCTTCAATCAGCGCGACAAATTCGGGCCAGAGTTTCAGGTGGCCCAGCATGATCTTGGCCGCCGCCGTGAGCGGGACCGAGAGCATCATGCCGACGACGCCCCAGAGCAGCCCCCAGGCCGAGAGCGAGAGGATGACCACGACCGGCGCGATCTCGAGCTTCTTGCCGAACACCTTGGGCTCGATGAAGTTGCCCACGAACGCGTGGAAGCACATGGGCAGGACGATCGCCATGAACTTTTCCATCGGGTTCATGAGCGACCCAGGCGTGATGGCGATGATGCAGATCGGCAGCACGGACGCGATCATGGCGCCGACGTTCGGGATCCAGTTGAGGATGAACGTGAGGATGCCCCAGACGATCGCGAGCCCGACGTTGAGTGACACGTAGACGATCGTGACGAGCAGCGCGACGAAAAGCGAGAGGAAGCACTTGAGCGTCACGAAGCGCTGGATGTCGTGGTCGATCTTGGACCAGACGCCACCGGCGTCGCTTGCGCGCGTGCGCGTGCACAGGAAGTACGTCAGGTAGATGATGGTCACGAACATGACCGAGAACAGGTCCATGGTCTCCGTGATGACGATACGCGCGAGCTTGTCGATGTTGTCGTGCAGCGTCGTCGTGATGTTCGTGGGCAGCCCAATCTGGCCCAGCAGCCGCTCGACGCCCTCCACGAGGTGGTTGTAGCCCGACTGGTACGCGTTCACGTCGAGCCCGTGCACCGAGAGCACCGTGATGTACCCGAGCAAGCCGAAGAAGACCGACACGATGCTGACCGCGCAGAGCGACGCGAACGCGCGCGAGCAGCCGCGTGACTTGCGCCGTGCGTGCCGCCCGCGAGACGTGCAGATGCACAGGAAGTACCGCGGCGACACGTCGATCATCTCCACGAGCGGGTCGACCAGATACCTGCGTCCACACACGCGCGGCGTACATCACAGCACGTGAGCTCTCTCGCGGCCGCGCGATGATTCGTGGCAGGCACCTACATGAGGAAGATGGCGAGGAAGAAGGGCACGAGAACGGTCTGGAACCACGAGAGCAGGTAGCAGGAGGCCGCGACACTGCGGACATGCGGCGTGAGTCCCCGCGGTCCCGCTGTCGGTCAAGAGAGCGGCGAGGTGGACGCACCCGGTCGCGAGCAGCGCGCCTTTGATCTCGAACGCGAGCTGCCGCACCGGTCGCTCGAGCGTCTGGATCACGTCGTGCGCGACCGAGTGGTAAAAAGAGCGCGGCTCGGCGGCCGCGACCGCGCCAGCGCCTACGCTCGGCCCGAAGCCGCCGCCGACCTGGTGCGGCGCGCCGCCGACGAAGTAGCCGCTCGAGTACTCTGAGTCGGAAGTCACGGTGCTCGCGGTCGGCGAGTCGAGCTGCACGTTCGCGAGCGCCGAGGACGCGCTGTGGCGTAGCGTCGCGGGCGACTGCGGCGAGTCCAGCGCGCTCTCCAGCGACGAGTACGCCACGTCCTTCTTGCCGATCGACAGCTTCATGGCGCTCGCGGACCAGCCGATACAGAGGTCGTCTACTGCCTGCCTGTCTGCCTGCCTGCCTGCTTGCCTGCCTCGCGCTGCTTGCTTCCCGACCCCAACGCCTGTGAGCCAGAATAGTCTGCGCGTAACCCCATGACATGCAGGAAGGTGGGGTACGCGTACCCGAGCGACCGAGCGTAACCGCGGGTTCTATGCATGTCGCGAGAAGGTCGTGGGAAGGTGGCGAGAAGGTCGCGCGAGCGTCGCCGAGCCTCCGCCGCAGAGCGCCACCAAAGGAAAAGGGGGGCGACCGCGAGCCGCGCACCTCCGGAAAGCCGCACGAGCGGGAGCGAGAGCGGAAGCATGTCGGCGCTGTCCCCCGTGGCGAGGGCGCAGCTGCGCAACCCCGTGGGCCGCGTGCGCGGCAATGGCATCACTGCCACGGTCTTCGGCGCCTCGGGCTTCCTGGGCCGCTACGTCTGCGCCGAGCTCGGTGCGCGTCCTGCCTGCTCGCCTCGAGTCGCTCGCTCGCTGACGGACGGACGGACTGACGGACTGATTGGCCGCGGGCTATGATGGCGATGCTGTGCTGTCGTCGACTGCACGGATGCTCCGCAGGCATGAAGGGCAACGCGTACGTCGCGCCGTTCCGCGGGGACGAGACGGAGGTGCGCCACCTCAAGGTAAACGCGGACCTGGGCAACGTGGCGCTGCTGCCCTTCTCGCCGCGCGACCGCGAGTCGGTGCGCGCCGCGATCGAGGGCTCGGACGTGGTGATCAATCTCGTGGGCAAGCACTACCAGACGAAGCACATCCTGCCCTGGTGGATCAACTACACGTACGACGACGTGCACGTCGAGGTTGCGCGCACGATCGCCGAGGTCGCGGCCGAGGTCAAGGTGCCGCGCCTCATCCACGTGTCGTCCATCCTGGCGCAGCCCAACTCGCCGTCGCTCTGGGCCTCCTCCAAGTTCCGCGGCGAGGTGGCGGTGCGCAAGGCCTTCCCGGACGCAACCATCGTGCGCTCGGGTGTCATGTTCGGCGCCGAGGACCGCCTGCTGGCGTGGATGGGCGACCGCATGGTGCTCGGCGGCGTGCCGCTCGTGGACAACGGCGCCGCCGTGGTGCAGCCGGTGGCCGTGCAGGACGTGGCCAAGGGCGTGTACGCCATCTCGCAGGACCCGACGATCAAAGCCAAGACGTTCGAGTTCGTCGGCGACGAGGAGTACACGTACAAGGAGCTCGCTGACTACGTATTTGACGTGACCAAGCACGATCCGACGCTCGTGAACCTGCCGCTCCCGGTCGCTAAGGTCATCGGCAAGTTCTGCGAGCAGTTCCCGGACCCCAAGTTCACGTCCGACCTGGCCGTGCAGCTCAGCCTCGACCAGCTCAAGACGTCGGACCTGCCGGGCCTGCGCGAGCTGGACGTCGAGCCGACCAAGCTCGAGAAGGAGGCGCCCAACTTCCTGCTCAAGTTCAACCCGGGCGGCCACTTCCAGGAGGTCTCGGGCTACCATTGAGCTCGCGGCGGCGGCGGCGCGCGCTGTTGGTGGCTGCGGCGGCTTGGCGCGTCGAGCTGCACGAGTGCGGGCGGGGGCGTAGGACGGACGAGATCCCTCGTGGTCGTGGTAACATCAAGAGACAATTGACGAGAGCGCGCTGGGCTCCTGGCCGCACAGGCGGACGGACGCTACTCGTACTGGCGAGCAGCGCCGTTCCGGCCGTGATTGAAGCGGTCGGTCGCGGATCATGCAGCCACGCACTGCGCTGGGCTGGATTTGCGCAATCACCCGCGCTTTCATTGGGTGAAATGATCGAAAGTCGCGTTTTTGACTAATCACAAGCGAGGATTGGTCCGTCCCGCCGTCCCGCCCCCTGCCCACTTATGAGCTCCTCCTGAAGTCGGAAGGCGCCACCTCGTTGCTACCCATGCTGGTGACGCTGACCCATCGCGGTGCGCGCGCCGTCGCCCGCCAGCTCGAGTTCCCGGTGCTGGCGACGCGCGCGACCCGGCTCAGCTCCTCCTCGTCCATCGCGTTCGACACATATCCTCTCCCCGCTGGCCATTGCGCTGCCTCCTCATGCATGACTTGCGTGTGATCTGCGCGCCGCTCGTGGACTCCTTGACCTTCGTCTCTCGTTGACATTCACACGCATCGAGTCGTCACGAGTCTGCAGGAGAAAGGTGCGCACACGGCTCCACCCGGGATGGTCCGCTGTTTCGACTGACTGCCGCGCTCGCTCGCCCACCCGCTGGTTCCTCGCATCCGAAGGCTTCACGTCCGAGCAAGCCGAGGCGATCCTACAGGTCATGAAGGACGCCATGGCCGAGTCGCTCGACGCGCAGGCCAAAGTGGTGAGAGCGATGCAAACAGCAGTCGCCCGCTTCTGTAGCTCGTGATGGAGCACTGATCGCTCTGCTACCGTGGTCTCTGCCAACGCCGTAGCTCGCGACCAAGTCGGAGCACGTGGAGCTCAAAGCGGAGCTCTCAGAGCGTGTGTTCAACTCGACGCTCAAGTTCGGTGCGTGAGCTCTGCGGGATCACCAGCCGCCGTTGCTTCGGAGTCGTTGACGGCCGCGCGCTATGAACTCGGTGGGTACTTAGATATTGCGCAGCGGCATTCGCGAGAGCTGCTCGAGCGCGACTTCAACAGCCTTAAGCAAGACATCCGCATGCTCGAGAAGATCGACTTCGACAACGTGCGCATGGAGATCGCGGAGCTAGAGAAGAAGTTCCTACTGCAGAAGCAAGCCGAGGACGAGACGCTCAACGAGCTGCGACTGTCCATGGAGAGGGTCGAGAAGCGTATGCTGCAGTACGCCGTCGGTTTTGCCGGCACCATCATGGCTGTCGGCACCGCCGTCATGCGCCTCGTCATGTAGCACCCACCAGGCACGCAACATTGTGCGCTCTCAACCAATCCGCTGAAAACCTGGCTTTCTTGCGCGCTCGCTTCTCATCGACTGTTAGAACTCGTTCGTGCGGTTCGTCTTGCTATGCACGCGCGACGTCGAGGTCGCCAGCTTGGACGTGCCTTCGAGAATGCTGCCCAACACATCTCCGCTCCTACTGCTCGATCTACTGTCCGCGACCGGCCGCCGACGCTCGGTAGTCTGATGCGGACGCGCCGTTCTTGATGTGTACTCGACTCGCCGATTATCCGAGCGGCTGGAGTCACCACTCCGAGGAACTGATGAAGCGCTATTGCCTTCGTATCGCGCCGGTCGGTCGTGACGGATTGCTGCCTGGAACTTGTTGGTACGAGTGGACATGGACAATGGAGGGTGAGCTCCTGTCGCGCTCAGTGGACGCTTACCAAGAGCATTCCTGAGCCACGATGGCGTTTTGTCGCTCGGATCGCTTCTGGCATGGGACGGTGGCTTGGCAGAAGGCGGTGCCGGCTCATTCTCCATGCAAAACGCCTTGGCAGAGATAGACGGCAACGCGGCGCTCGTCAGCATCGCGCTGCCCCCGCTTTGGTCGCGGTCGTTCCGAATGCCACCTTCGCTCCGAGAAGAACTGTGTCTGTCGCGCTTGTTGCGTCTATCTCGGAGTTGTGAATCGTTATCGCTGTTGTCGCCATATTTGTCAGGAGGCGGCCGGCGCGAATCGCGACCTCGAGAACGACTGCGATCCCTTCGATGACCAATAGAGTTTTCGTGGCGGTCATAGTGGTGGCGTTGGGAGGAACTGCGACCTTCTCGTGACACGGACGAGCGTGCAGAGGAAGATCGCTCGTCATTCCGAGATGTAGCATGTTCACCACGTCGGTATCCGCGGTCGGAGTCGCGTTGATCCGCGCGCACATGTTTTCGGTGCCGATCTCCCGAGCCTTCGCGGTCTGCTCGTCGCTTTGGTCCATGTCGAGTCGACTCCATTGTGTCGTCTGCATGGTGCGATGATGACGTAGCAATCGAGCCTTTTGAGGAGATATCCGTTGTAGAGTTCTTGAGATGCATCGACGAGTCGGTCGAGCTTGCGATTTTCGTGGCTGCGACAGTCGACGCTCTCCCTGCCGGTGACGACGATCCTTCGCGCTTTACTTTCGTAGACGCAGTGACGTCGACGCCTGGCTCCAGCTTAATGGCAGCGACTGTCTCCTTTGACATGGAGATGGTTGAAGCTGTCTCTCCAACCCTGTGCTTGACGATACTGTCAGCAGATGATGCCACTGATCCAGCTGGCTCCTCTTTGATTGTTGCGCCTTCCTTCACAGCTAACATCTCTTTGCGCTCTGCAGCACTGGCAATTTCTTCAGCTCGCTTGTCGGGAGAGGAGCTCTCGCTTTTGACACCGCTGCTGTTACCCGTCCCACTCGCCTTGCGTGCTGCTTTTTCGTGCATCTCCTGGTAGTGTTGTGCGAGCTCCTTTCCGTGCTCACTGCTGTCCAGACGCTTGACAACATCCGGGAAGGGATCGCCGCTCGTCTCGATTACAAGTTTCCGCTCTCGCGCGCTTCGAACCAGCGCATGCCACGTATCGTCGCGAACTAGAGTTCGTACATCCCCGACAACGAAGAGGCAGAACCGTGCGCGAGTGATGGCGACGTTCAGGCGCCGAATGTCGCGAAGGAAGCCAATACCACCGCGCTGCGAGGAACGGACGCAAGAAAATATGATCACGTCTTTTTCGCGACCCTGAAAACCGTCGACAGTGTTGACTTCGATCGACAACGTTGATGAGAATGCTGACGTCGTCCGAGAGAGCTCGCGTCGGATCGCATTCACCTGCTCGCGGTACGGCGATACAAAACCGACCGACCACTTGTGCATGCGGACGTCGGCGCACATGTTGAACATGGTCTCGCATATCTGCACGCAGAATTGAGCCTCGATGCGGTTCCATTTGGAGCCGTTCACTTCCTCCTCCCGCGAATTGGGCACATCGTACAGCAGGAACGGCTGGAAGCATGTCATCGCATACACACGAGGACACATGCGCTGTACTCGCTCCATGACGCTCGGTCCGTCGGTGAGCATCCCGTTGTAGAAGCGTTTGGACGGAAACTCGCGCAGGAACGGATGCATCCGGTACTGCACGCGTAGAATGGACGGTGCGACGCCGCAGTCCGCGATGCGCTCGAACAGCGACCGGTCGTATCTCCCACGGGCAGCATTCACGCTCTTCACCGTGGCAGGGAGCTGCTTCGGGTCTCCAACCAGCACAACGCGAGCGACGCGCTCACGTAATGGCACCAGGGTGCTCAGCTCTACGGCTTGCGCCGCCTCATCGATGATCAGCGCATCAAAGCCACGCTTGAGCGAGTTGAATGGCCCGCTTCCAGCCTTCGACAGTGTGCACGCGATGATACTGGCGCGAGAGAGGACTGTCTCCGTCAGCTTCGTCTTCAGCTCGAATACTTTGTCGCGCAGACGGCGGATCTTGCCAGACACGCTCGTTAGCTCTGAGTGCATTTTCGCAAGCGCCTTGCGGTTGGGACGTCCGCCTCTGCCCTCGCCACTCGCGGCAGCCTCACTCTGCTCCTTTACGTTCTGGTGGAACTCGCGGATTGACGCGCGCAGCTTCCTTTGAGTATCTTGCAGTGACCGCAGCTCAATGTTCTTTGGGTGGATGTCCATCTCGCGTTTGACGATGCTGGGCAGCGACACCGCTGCAACACTCTCGGCCGCGTCGATACCCGGGTTGCCAAGACGGACGATCGATATCCAGTCGCAGTTCGAGGCTTCGTGGTGTACACTTGGCGCACGGGCCTTGACAGGTGCACCAGTGGCGTCTAATAGCCCATCGGTGACAATACGAAGAATCAGTTCGTTGACAGCGCCATTGGATGGCGCGCACAGCAGCAAGTGGTTCGTTCGGTGCGGCAGCTGTCGTCCCAGAACACTGGAGACAACACGCCGACGCACGACGAGACCCGATGCCGCCGGACGCGAAGAAGTCGAAGATAACTTGTGCTCGAGACGACTTCGCACCGATGACACATTCTTTAGACTTTGGATCGTCGACCGCTTGGCTGAGGGAGCCGGAGCATCCGTGCGACGCAAGATACTACCAGTTGGTGTTGACACTGATAGCGTGTTCCCCAACGAGAATGCTGGAACAGAATCGCTCGATGCTGTCCCGGCACTTCCCGGTCGTGACAACACCACTGCCTTGGCGCTTTGTGAGTGATTCTCACTGGCTCCTTTCGACTTGCTGCTCGAGCTCCCAAGCGATGACATCAACGCGGACGCTGGTGGTCGAAGAGAGAGGAACCCGCTGAGCAGAGCCATAATCGTCTTGGTCTTCCCGGTACCAGGTGGTCCCTGCAGCAAACTCACTCCGACGCCATAGTTGTTGAGCACACTGTGGATCGACTGGAGCTGTGACTGGTTGTACTGCGAACGAAGGGTGTGCCATAAATCGGGAGCCAGGAAGCGAGGTGCGCTCTCAAGAGAATCAGTTTGATCCATCAAGGCCGTCCACTTGTTCTTGAGCGCGTTCGCGCACTTGCACACCTGATCGTCCCCGTGCTTCCGCAGTTTGTTCACTATTTTGCCGATGCCTGTTGACTAGAAGTAGAAACGACCATGGTTAGCGACGCTACAACACACATGCAAATACGCGTGATGAACGTACCCGCAGATCGGTGAGCGTAATTTCGAGTTTGTTGAGGCGCTTGAGCAACTTCAGGATCTTTTTCACGGTGTCTGGTTCTGCTGTTCCGCGTGCTCGAAGCGAGTCCAGTGCCTCGGACATTGCGATAATATCCGTCTGGGTCGACTTATGCACGTTTGGTGTGAGAATGGTGGACCGTAGGTGCTCGGGAAGCAGGTCGACCGAGCGCAGAGCAATGTACTCGCGAGCCGACGTCACCACATTGCTTGCCGGCTGAACTCGCCACTCCGTGTCGGCCATTGCGCTCGCGCTCAGCATCTCGACTTCAAACGATGCCACTCTGTCGTTTGTTGCAGTGTCGAGCTCGCCGTCGTTGAGAAACAGCACACGGATAATATCTTCTTCCTCAGCCGCACCGCCGCCATCTTTCTTTGCGCCAGGCATCGTCGTCAGCCTTTTCCCCTTCTCCGTCTCACTAACCATGATGACGCCGACAAACTCACGGTTGCCCAAGAAGCCTGCATCTCCTGAGCTCTTACCCTTCCCTCTGCTGACAGAGCTGTTGGCACGGTTTGTAGCCGCGCGGAGCAGCACAATGTCGCCATTACGGAAGAGTTTATCCGTGGTGGGTTTCATTGGACCACGGAAGCGGTTCGAATCAAACTTGGTGTTCATGCTGGTACGCGTCCCTTCGTCCACTTTCACGAGACTGAAGCTGAGGCAACGCATTCCCTCGCGAGCTTTCTCCGACTCGTACCGCATCAAGTGGCCACCGCCATGACGGATGGACTGTAGTAGGCCCTCTTGCACGTCATTGTTGCACTCTTCGAGCAGCAGAGGGAGAAACGCGTTCACGTACTCGGAGCTCTTGCCAAATGACAGTGCGGGAGCCTTCAGCTCGCGCTTGGATAACGACTGATCGCGCTCGAACTCATGCGTCAACAGCGCCGGCATGCACAACTGGAGCAATTGCCGGTAGAACGGGAGCAATGAGCAAACCGGGATGGGTTTCTGGGTCGATCTGATGCGATGAAAGAGTGCAGCATAGCGAAGGTTTGGCTCCTCATCTTCCTCATCGTCGGCTTCCCCTTCCTCCTCTACCTCTGCAGCCTTCGCACTTCGCTGATCACCAGCGTTGTGCAATGCTCGACGACTTGATCCAGGGTGTACCTTCGACATGCCTTTCACCACTTCAGCCACGCTGAACGCTGCCTTTGAGCTTCCCGATCCTGTCTGGCTGCCAACGCGCGAATCTGTGGACGCTGGTGGCGCAAAGGTCCCTTCATCGTAGAAACTGTGGCTTTTGCGAGCGGCGGCTTCGTTTGAAACGGTAGTCACTCCCGTGAGATCCACAGTTGCCATCCGAGCTTTCGCGCGGGCTGCGGCCTTCGAACTCATGGGTCGAGACGAAGCCATCGAAGATGACGCAGAAGAGGTTACTCGCGTGTTCGATGACGATGCGGAAGCCCCCGTGAAGAAGTTGTCGTACATCGAAGATGCAAGCGACTTCACTCTTCCGGCAGCACGATCACCCGAAGTCTGCGTGGAGAGACCTTTCGACTCTGCCACATGCTTGCCGAAGAAACTTGAGGATTTGTCTAGCTGACGCAATTTCTTGATCACACGCGGCATGGTGGCTGCCCGCTCGGAGTCGATGGTAGCCATGCTCGACTGTGCGCTCTCGACTAGGCACAAAGTCTCCTCATCCAACGCAGTCGTTCGCTTCGTAACAAAATGCTCCAAAACTATCGATAATAGTTGGGCTGCCCTCGCCTTCTCGGATGGTGACCCTGTTTGCGTCAGACACATGACCAGAGGCTCTACGACGCCGGATGCGCGTTTCGACAGCGAATGCATGTCGCTTTCGAGTCGACTCGTCCAGAACTTCCAGAATGAAATTGCAAACTCTAGGCACCGGACCCGCGTGGCCTCGTCAACGGTGAATGATGGTGGTGGCGACTCTGCGTTGGTCTCCCTCTTGACGATGAACAGACTTGAAAACACAGCAACCAAGAAGTCATTGATCAGGATTGGCACGCGCTGTACGTTCGCATCAGGTGAAGCCATTGGCGTCTCCTTCTCGATCGCCTTCTGCACATCACTGCCGAGAAGCTCAAACACCTTGGACCAGTTGAACACGACTTTCTTTAGTGTCGGTGCCGACACTGGCAGAGCGAAATTGTGTAACCGAAGCGTTTGCAGTAGCGACAGCACGCCTCGCAAGAAAGCCTCTGTGTTGCGATGTGCCGAAATGAGGAACGCTTCTAACGGCGACGGCACTTTGCTTGGTTGAGTGTCCTTGCTGGCAACCAAGTGACCGAGCAGTTTCTTCATTGGCTTGTCCATGTTCTCCGAGGGACTCAGCAAGCAGACGCTCAGGTGTTGCGCGACAACGGGAAACCGTAGCGGGTTCGTCAAGCCTTTTACAAGCACCTCCTCGAACATGCGCATGAAGTATTCGAGCAGATGTGTCTCAAAGCCTGAGAGTACTGGAACGAACGCGCGCACTTCGGGTGAAATCGAGGGCTGGGCCGCGATGACGTTGAGTAGCTCTGCGACACCACCGATGGACTCGAAGAGCGCTCCGTGAACAGTAAGCGGGATGTTTGCAAGCAGCTCGAACGCGCACAGCTTCTTCAACAGGATTGTGGCAATCGGCTTGCCACTCGTAAGGCTGACGATTGTTTCCTCGTTCGCATCTCCGTTTGTGATGCACGAGTACAGGGCATCGCGAGCCAGTTGGAGGTGCTTCCGCAGAACTACCGAGCATGTCAGCACGGCGTGGTCGATAAACGCAAAATTGTCACCCCTTGTCTTCACGACTTCAAACAAATGGTTCATCCAGAGCGCCTCCAGCTCGCGATTGCCAGCAGAGTCGGAGCCGCATGGCCACCAGAAGGCATTCTCGGACACGGAGTAATCCACCGTACTGGACTCGGGAAGAGCGCCATCATCCCTAGGTGCTTTGGTGGCTTCGTTTTCGATCGACGATCGCGCCTGACGATGCTCGTAACAGTCGCCCACGATTGTCATCATCGCGCGGGACGCAGAGATGAAGAGAATTGACGAGCTGAACGCGCTGGGACGATGTTTAGGATGGATCAAAAACTTGATGAGCTGATCTCGCGTGTCGAGGTAGAATTTCAGTTTGTCTTTATCCAGCTATGGTAGCATATGAAGTGCGAATTTGTTAGCAACAGCCGAAAGGATGCATCGAGAGCAGGAGTTCAATACACTAAATGAATGCGTACATGCTCGCGCGATGCCTGTGGCGGTCGCATAGCCGCCAGCAATGGCGGAAGCAGTTCGATCATGTGCTTTGTAACACCAACTTGCCATGACGATAGCTTGCAGTGATCAAGTATGAGGGTTAATACCATCCGAGGCGAGTGGACCGTGTGCTTCCAGAATCGGTGGCCGAGGCAGCGCAGGAGAACCTTGTAGCATCTGCAAATCTGCACAACCAACGTTCACACACTCAGCTCAGTCGTGCTCACGCCTTCACTAAACAGGCAAATAAATCTGACCGTACCACGATGAGGAAGTTTGTCTTCGTAGTAGCGGGTTCCGCTTCGTCAAGGGTGTTGAAGACCAGATCCGGTAAGTTGTCGAATGACTCCAACATCGTCTCGAGACTGTTCTCGTCCATTTGCTGCAAGGACGAGCGCGAAATCAATACTCTCCTCAGTGACAATACGCGAGGGACTCATAGACGCGTCAGTTACCTGCATCGCTGTGTCCAGAGCCGCCCATAAGATCTGGTTTGTTGGTGTCTTGGCGCAATTGTTCTCGTCTAAGTACTACAATGCGCAAGCAAGCCTGGTGAGCCTCGATTCGGTCCGCAGAAAGTTAACAAATCGTAACTTACGATGTCAAGTTCTTCCGTGGAAGGGAGCCCGAGTGACAGCACGGGTGTGTTGAACGACGCGCTTTCCAAGATGTACATCCACTCGTCCAGCACAATCATAAAGTACTTGTCGTGCCCAGAATCTCCTGTCAGGTCAATTCTACCGGTGTGGTTAACGACGCTCGTCGCCCAAGATCTGCCGATGCGCTCAACAAGCGGTTTGACCGATCAGAACGAATACATCTGGCAGAACGCAGTGATGTAATCACAATCCAGTCAACGTACCGGACGCCTGGGTCAGGAGAGACGAGAAGGTGGTAGAGTCCACTACATCCACGCAGGAGCTCCAGCCGCAGCGTGTCGAACGAACTGGCAAGAGGTGTCGATATCCACTGTAGAAAGCAGGTCGATGCATCGTGTGAGCAGTTGGACGAGAGCAAGATGTTTCCAGGTACGTACGCACCCTGGAGAACACTCGCAGCACGCGGAAGTCGGAGAGCAATCGGCGCTGGCTCAGGACCTCATACAACGTCACGGATATCCGTTCGGCGAGCACGCGGTCGTCAGCCGCGATGCCCGTTGGCCGCAGCGCGAACACGCGGTGGATGCGCTCGGCATCCAGTTCCGACAGTTGGTGGAAAAAGATCTTGATCGACTCCAGCGTGAACTCGTACTCGAGGTCGATCTGTACACTAGGAAGCGACGCATGGTAGACATCCACGCTGCCCAGGGTCGGTTCAAGCAGCATCAGTAGATGAGGCGGCGGCGAGCTTCAACTTAGGGGAGAACACGAGCGCGGCGCGTACCACTTGGTGCACGCCGCGAGCTGCTGCGCCATCTGCGCGTACAGATGGCGCACACTCTCAACGGTCGGGTACAGCTCGAGCACGCGCATCATGAAGGTCATGAGCCCCGGGTACGTGCACCACCAGTGCCGCCCCGAGAAGCCCGCCGAGAGGAAGGAGCCCACGTCATTGTACAGCTTCTTCTTGAGCTTCTCCGCGCCCGCGCTGTCGCCCTCCGCCAGCAGATCGGTGGCCTGCGCGATGCGGTTCTCGAGCTCGCGCGCCCGCACCTCCGTCGAGCTCGCGCGCATCGCCACCACTGCTGCCAGAGCGGTCGTCTTTCCGAGCCTTGGCGCCAATTGGCGCGCCGAACGACATGCCGGTCGTTGCAGCCCGCTCGAGGCGTCTATTTTCCGCGAATCATGAGGCTTCATTTGATTTCCACCCAATCGAGCTGCTTGAAAGAGAAGCCTGCGCAATAGCATACGCGCTATGGCAGGTTTTCTGATTGCGGGGCGGCAGCTCAGCGGCATTCAGCGTCTGACGTCATGATCGGGAGCAGGAAGCTGGTGGCGTTCGCGCTGCTGGCGGCGCCGCCATGCGCCGTGGCCGCGCTCGGGCGGCTCGCGGTCGGCACGAGCTGGCCTGTGGCAGCCGGTCTCGGCGCTCTCTCGAGCTATGTGTTCTGTGACGCGTGGTACTTCCTGCGCATGGCCTGGCTCACGGCGACGGCGGCTGTGCGCGCGCCGCCGCCGCGCCGCGGCCTGTTCGAGACCAGCATCCTACCCGGCCGTGTCCTGCTTGCCGACATCGACCGCAACGGCCACTGCAATAACGCTCGGTTCCTTCGTGAGTGTGGCTTTGGACGCCGCGATCTGTGGCAGGTGATGAGATTTGAGGTGGCAGCGTCTCGATCCAAGCGCTTTGGTGCCTGACATTGTTGTCGCGCGCATCCATCAGCGCAACGGAATATGGGGAGTCTTGACGGCAGTCCGCGGGAACCTCGTCGTCGGCGCGCAGACCGTTCGGTATCGTCGGGAGCTGTCGTTCGGCGAGGCGTACACACTCGAGACGCGCGTGCTGTGCTGGGACACTCGCGCCTTCTTCGTCGAGCACCGCTTCTGCACGCGCACCTCCTCGGGCAGCAAGTTCGTTAACGCGATCGTGCTCGTCAAGAATACGGTGCTCGGCCCGCTAAGGCCGGCACAGCTCGTCGAGAAGCTGCCCGGTGTGGATCTAGGCAAGAGTCCCGCGATGCCTGAGGACGTGTCTGCTTGGATCCTGAGCAACGACGTGTCGAGCAAAGCGCTCCGAGCTGAGGCAGCGGCGTGAAGAGCGCTCGCACAGCAGTGGCATGCGATAGAAGGCGACCCCGCAGGACGAGGAATGGAAGGAGAGGCTCATCTGGTTATGCTCTGGCGTGTTTCTTCCTAATAAATATCGCTCGTCATACGTGGAGATCCCCGTACGCGACAAGGCGCTCTACGTCTGCCTGTTCGCTAAGCGTTGTATCCTCGCCGGGTGCGGGCGCTGTGCGGTGTGTCTGTGCATCGTCGGTGCGTCTGCGCGTGTGTTCTTCGCCTTCAAGAGGGAGGCGCGACCCGCGTCGGTGTTCCCCCTCCGGATCGGCCGCGATATTTACTCGCTGTCCTCGTCGTCCTCGCGCTCGTCCTCCTCGGAGATCGAGTTGAGACCTTCGTCACTCTTGCACGACGGTGACGTCGCCATCTCGGCGATGATGTTGCTGAACGAGCGCCTCGTCATGGACAGCTCCTGCAAAGCGCGGGCCGGATACAAAACAGCGCGCAGACCGGCGCGTGAGATGACGCCAGCGGACATGCACGCACTGTCCAGAGCCGCCTCGCGGACGCACCTCGAGGATGAGCTGCGCCATTTCGTCGTCCTCGCTGAACGACACGAACGAGCGGAGCATGTTGAGCGGCGCGGGGCTGGCGGCGTCCATTGTCGCGGAGCGGAGAGTCCGGAACGCGCGGTCCAAGCGGTCGGCGGCGCAATCAAGAATGGCCGCCGTCCAAAAATGGGGGAAACGACTCGACGAGCGCTCTCTTGGGACACCCCTTGGGGTTCGGTCCAGAACAGTCCACAGTCCGTCTCAGCCACCGTAATTCCCGGATACCCTGCTTGATTGTATATTGCGTTGGCGCAAGATCGATACTTTAGAGGCTTCTGCTCACCCATGTAAACACGAGCTCCTGTAACAATTGATATGCGTCGCTACTGCCAAAAACCAGGATAGTCTGTTGACAGCACCCCCCAGCAGTTTTCGTTGGCGCTGGGTACGACTCCACACAAAGATCTGTATCAAAGCGAACAGATATTTTAGCCAATCATCAGAGAGCTCGAGGGATGGGAATGACGTCATCTGCCACGTCTATCGCCAACAGACCGACGTCATGCGGTGACGCGGTCCAAAATAGAATTCTGGGGGTCCGTTTGCTCCACGAACTTGGCCGTGGATGCAGGCTGACTCGCGCCATTGCGCCACGCCGCCATGCCACCGCTTGAAGACCGCGCCGCGACTTGAGCTGCGTGCGCGCCTGCACTCTCGCCGAGGAACCGCCAGCGCGAGAGCCCGCTCGCTCAACATGGTGCGAGCGAGCGCTGGCCGCCGCAGATCCGTCGAACTTGGTGCTGATTCGTCGAGAACTACTCCCTTTGAAAAGTGATGTGTATCCTGTTGCGGCTAGGGCAGTTCGTGCTGATGCGCCGGCGTGGGCGGTTCTTGAAGATGGCGGCTGCTTGGCGTCCGTCCGCTCCAGACGCACACACGCCCCACCAGCCAGACTCTATCCACTCGCGCGGGCGTACGGCGCCAGTTCGGCGTCGCTGCTGCTGCGCAACGCACGGACCGATTGCGGACCGCGGGCAATCGCCTGGAATGCAAGGATCCGGTGGTGGCGGCCTCGGCTTGCGCGTGAGTGCTGAACAGTCTTCTCCGGCGGCCGAGCGGCTGGGTGGCGGCGGAGCGATGCGTCCGCGGACACAGAAAGAGCGAGAAGGCACGACGTCATCGATGGCAGAGGGCCAGCAGGCCGGCGACGCGCACCACCGCCATCCTGTTGCGTCATGGCGCCGACTGCCTCAACCGCCGAGCAGTAGAGGGCGATCGCGCCGAGGCGGCCAAACACCTGCGATTCGATTGCTCCAGTAGACAATGTTCTCTCTTCAAACTGCCAGCAGGCAGGCAGTCCTGCTCGCTGGAGATGGTGCGAGAGCTGACACCGCTTCTCACACGGACATCGTGGCCTCAGAATCCTCGAGCGAGCCATCCCGTCCCTCCGGGCGACCGTACGATCCATGATGGTGTCAGCCTAGCGCCAGCTGCGTCGCACCGATCATTCCACGGCCGCTGAGCCACAGCAAGGTCGAGCAACCGACTGGTTTCAAGACATGGCTACACTCGATCCTGCTGGCCTTTTAGCAATTGCGCCTTCAGTACCCACAATCGGCACAGTACCGCGAATCATTTTCGAGAGGGACTTCGGTTCAATTCCACTGGTTCCTTGCGAAAGGCAGAGCCGAGCAAGCGCGCGCCATACCCAACCGAGTGCAACCAGTCGAATGGAGCGGTCCGAGCGCGACATCCCGCTCGAGGAGCGCCTCCGCTTGAAGCGCAGCGGCTTCGCGACGCAGGAGGAAACGGGCGGTGTGGCGAGCGCCGACGCACCGGCGAGCAAGCGCGCGGGTCTATCCGCCGCTGGAGAGAAACGCTCGAAGGCGCGGGACGAGGTAGCTCATCGTGCCAACAAGAACCGGCCGCTGGAGCTCACGTCCAAGCGCGCAGTCGGGCGCTTCCGGCAGGTAGTCGAAGTCAAGCGCCGCAAGTCAGTGGACCCGCGCTTTGAGTCTGTGAGCGGGCGGCTCAACGAGGACCTCTTCGCCAAGTCCTACGCCTTTCTCGACGAGTATAAGGTCCGTGCGTGCGTGTGTCGCCTTTTGTGCCGGGCTCCATCTTCCCTTTGCACTCGCACTAAGTACCTCGTGCCTGTGCCTTGATCGCACGCGAACAGGAAACCGAGCTGGAGGATCTCAAAAAGCAGCTGAAGAAGTCCAAGAGCAAGACGCGAAAGGAGACTATCAAGGTGGGGAAGCCGCGGTGTGGACAAAATAAGTGGCGGCGCGCTGGAATTGACGCGGGTGTGTGATATCTGTATTGCGTACTGCCTGTTGCAGCACGAGATCAACCTGCGCTCGCAGGAGCTGATGGAGAAGAGGAAGCAAGACAAGATCAAGAGCGCGCTGTCCAAGCGCAAGCGCGAGGAGCGCGAGGCCGTTGCAAACGGCAAGAACCCCTTCTACCTCAAGGTTGGAGGTGTTCTTACTGCTCCTACGGCTGGTTGGCTCCTTGTTCACTGTATGCTTCCGCTTGGGCCAACTGCTTTTCCGCGATGCAGCGCAAGGACAAGAAGAAGGTGGAGCTGCAGGCCAAGTTCCAGGACTTGCAGGAATCCGGGCGGCTGTCCAAGTTCATGGCCAAGAAGCGCAAGAAGAACGCGAGCAAGGACCACCGCTGGTTGCCCACGCAGCGGAAAGAGTGATGGAATCGCGGGTACGCACGCAGTGGACCCCAATGTGCTCCCTGAATTATATCCTGTTCTCCCTTTCTACCTCCAGCGCACAACAGCGAATAGACTGCTCGTTCCCGACAGTGTGAGTTGCTGCCTATCACGTTTTGCTCGAGTGACACAGACGCTTCCTCCTGATCTCCTTACGAGGAGTGTAACTGCGGGCTATATTTGAAGCGCATAGCGCCATTCCAGCCTAATGCTCACACCAGGTGGGAGCGCTCGACGATATGCACCTGTGCGTACTTCTGGTCGTCAAGCGTCGAAAATAAAGTCAGGCGGCGTCCTGAGCAGTTCCAACACTGCTACAACTACCCGCGGAGAGTGGGAAGAAGGCTCGAGTATGTCGACGAACCAAGAAGCCATCGTCGCAGTTCCAGGGACGCTGACTCAGAGGCGATCGATGACTGGTGACTCTCGTACACTCACTGCGCTCTCAACCACCAGCAGTAGTGGAAGCAGCGGCAGTTCGACCTCTCTCGAGCGTCGGCCGTCACGAATGCAGGCTCGATATGCGCTGTCGAAGCGCTCATCGCGAGTATTGGGGGGAGACGACGCCCATTTGTCGACAATTCCGTCGCGCAGCTCCACGGTGGGGACTGACTCACCAGCACCATCGGCAACTGTGCTTCGCCTTCGAGCGCTTGCCCGAGCGGTGCGCGCCGGTCAGGCCCTCGGGCGTGACACAGCCCAGGATCGTCGGCAACAATACCTAGCCAAGTCGTCCAGGAGCCCATCGTCGTTCACTCCTAGAGGCAACCGTGGCGGCAGCGATGACGACAACGACGATTTGAACTTTGCGTTGAGCTCGCGCGCGTCTATCCTCCGAGAGAGCGATTCCATCAGCAAGCGGGGCGGCCTCAACGTACTTGATCAAGGCGGAGGCAGTGGCCGGCCGTTGTCGTCAGGAACGGCGCGTGGCAAAGTCATTGGTCCAACCAAAGCACCGCCAGAATTGCTTTCGCACCCGTCCATTGGCAAGCAGAACGGCAAATCGAACCCGAAAGGAGAAGAAAGTGGTAGCGCAGGCGAACACAAAGGATCATTGAACACCACGCTGCAGCGGCTCGGATCAATTCGCGGTGACCTCAGCGCGCTGCTGAACGCATTCAACCCTCAAGTGGCGGCAGGGAACGCGAAGACGCCGAGCGATGCGCCACCGTCCGCATCCCTGCAACTGGCAAATAACCTGGACGCGCGCCTGTGCTGTGCACGGTCGCTCTACAAACTCTCGTGCGAGAGTGGAGGCGAGGCAGCTGTAGTTCGAGGCGGGGCAATCACGCAGATCGCCGAGTTCAGCGACATGGAAGACCCTCGACTGCTGCGGTACGCTGGCGCGACGCTGGCAAACCTAACGGCGACGGAGAGTCTGACGGTATTGGAGGACTTTGTCAAGCTCGACGGCGCCTCCGCGTTGCTGGAGCTTAGCTGGACACCTTCCATCGACGTCAAGCTGCTGTGCACCACCGCACTGTGCCGCCTCACACAGCACGCCGTGTTCGCGGCGCTGCTCGTGCGCGCTCGCGCCATGAACGAACTATCCGCGATGCTCGCGATCCCACACCCGCGGCTGCAGTTCTTGGTCGTGAGCTGCATTTTGAATCTCGTCCACCACGGGACCGTCTTGCCAGACAAGGTTTTTCTCGGTGACCCGCACGCGTTGCAGAACCCGCTTGGCGTGCTCAGTGTCGTCAGCCAGCAGGCCGTGGTGCCGGCTAGCAGCGCCTTCGCCGTTGAAGTATTGTTCAACCTGTCGCTCAAGCGGAGTTACTGCTCGGTCGCTTTGCGCGGCGGCGGTGCGGATGTTCTGCACGGACTCGCGGTGCACGTGACGAAAGCGGTCGAAGCACTGGCTCTGAGCAACCCGGACCGAGTCGACGTGGAGGTGAACATGGGCAAAGAGCCGACCCGAAGAGCACATTCACTCCCACCATCGCCGTGGATGACCAACCGTGACGCGCTGCTCAAGCTGCTGCGCTTGATCGCCGCGACGCTGGCTAACTTCTCGGCGATGAGCGAGTACCACGCAGTGCTGAGTGGGTATGGAATGAAAACACTGGCGACACTGCTGTTCGCTCCTCTGCGCGAGCTTCGCACCGGCAGCGCCAGCAGCCATCATGATGGAAAAGGCGACTCCATCCGCAGAAACAGCAGCGTCGGTACTGGAGATGCGGGAGAAGCCGATGAGTCGACCAGCGACAGCGATGACGGCACAAAAAGCGAGCACGTGCATCCTGGTCACCGAATTCGCGCAGTGGCCGTCTCGTGTTCCCGTGCGCTCGCCAACTTTGCGAGCAACGCCGAGTTCCGTCGCCACGCGTTCCAAGAGGACGTCGTGCGCATCGTGGTGTGGCTCACGCTAATCGACCACAGCGTACTGCCGCCGGCGGTTCCTGTCGATGTCGATGGCAGTGAGGACGAGGGAGAAGCATGGACGCCGCGACGAGCGTTTTCACGCAACATCGTGCGCGTCCTGACCAATCTGAGCTTCGAAGAGGCGTGCACGGGCTACTTTATGGAATCCCCGCACGTGCTGCAGTTACTGCATGCCATCGCTGTCCACCCGTCTCCATGCTGCGCGAACGGCGCGACAGCGTCTCGGGCAGCGATCTCCCCATCCAGGACGTCACCAACGTATCCGTTCCGCTTCTGGTTGACGCACTCGGTTGTGTGCGAGGAGATGAAGGAGGATGCGCTCGTGGCCATCCTCAATCTTGCGCGGCAACCAGCGTATGCGGGGCCGCTGTTACGCACTTTGGACGGCAAAAAGCTCGCGCAGGCGGCGGAGGAAGCGAGTGGCCACTCAACCTCCCTGCGCTACTTGTACGCGCTCGTGCTGAGCAACTTGCTGTTCCAGAGCAACTTGCAGCAGATTGTATTTGGCGACCAGGCAATGGCGGCGCTTGTGTATGCCTTCCACTATTCACGGCGACCCGAGATTGAGACGACAAGCGATCGTGGCATTAGCTTCGACCACGATGAAGGGCTTGGTCAGCGACGCACGAACGCAGCCGACGATGGACTCTCTCGGCTGTATGCGCTGCATCTGGCAAGCGACGACGACCGTGAGCGCTTCCTCGCGTCAATCTTGATGGTTGCGAGCGAGCTGATGGGCATGAACAACATCGATCGAGTAGTTCGACTCGTGTCCGACTGCCTCCAAGCCCACTTGGACATGATTTCGCCGTCATCTGCAGCTTCACTCCAATCCTCAACGGCTCTGCAATATCGCGCGCTACTCAAGCGTCAACATCCCATCTCATGCTACGCGGCTGCGACTCTGCACGCCATGGCGCGGTCCGCGACGCAGCGAGGCGATCGGAAGAGCGTCGTTTTCTCGGAAGAAATCGTTACGCTGCTACTCCGCGTGTGCGCGGCGTCACCGAAGTGCAGTGGGGCTTCATTGATTGGCGACAAGGAAAGCCGCAGAGTCAATGGCGGCTCAAGCTCAATGGCGATCACCATGACCTCGCAAGCGACTTCGTCCCCTATGATGGACCCGCCGAAGAATGGACCGTCACTGTCAAAATACTGCGGCATGACGCAAGCTTTCTGTGCTTCGACGCTGTATCACCTCTGTGTAGCTGCTGGCAGCGGTGGAAAAGTCGATGCGCGTATCGTCCAAGGTCTCATTGACTGTTGCAACGACCACGAAGAGATCCAGTCGCTGCTGGCGTGCTCAGCTTCGTTCGCCATTATTTCCTTCTCTCAAGACGGATGCCGATTGCTCATTCAGTGCGACCACCTTGCGCGCGCGCTCAATCGACTCGGTCGCTCCAGCCATGTTGAGAGCCAGCTGTACGCGGCCATCACGGCCTGCAATGTCTCCGCTCTCCAGTGCGTCTGGAGCTCGGCCGAGCTGCGAGACTTCATCGTCGTGGCGCTGCTGCGCGCCAACTCGGTGCAAGCGAAGCAGATCCACGCCAAGACGTTGTCCAACTTGCTGTCGCACGTCCAAATCCGTCCTCAAATCATCGAGGACGGAGTGCTGTATGCGCTGATGAAGCTGTCACAAGTGCTGCTATCGTCCGGAGAAAGCGGTGCGAGTATCAAGAGTGTGGGAGTGACGAAAGCCGAGGTAAGTGCATCGTCACGTAACTTGTCATCGCCATTCGGCTCAGCGTCTGGCGGGTTTCCAACGGCTACGCCGATCACGTCAACGACGGTCGAACTGCTAAGTATTGGTCTACAAGCGCTATTCAACCTTTCATGCGAGCACATTTACCACCCAAAACTGTTGAGCAACGGCGTCATGGCGTATTTGTCGACTGTCGTTGCTGCTCGGCAGCACACGCAGCATCTGCAGATCCAATCGGCAGGGGAGGGACCCGCGTCTTCGTCCCATCCGAGTCTTCTGCGCACCAACTCGATTTCGTCCTCCATTACAACACCGTCGACCGGAACAACGTCGGCTCCAAAACACCGAGGGACGGACGGCAAGGCATCCCCAAGAAGGTCGTTCGGCTCTTCAGTTTCAGTAAACCGTGAAGCGCATGCGGCGTCCACGATAGTGAACGAGGATGCAGTGACGCATCTCAGTGTAGAGAGCCAACGTTTCGTCCTTGGCATCGTGTGCAACCTCGCGAGCTTCGAGGAGAACCACCAGGAGCTCATGTCTGCGCACGTGTCCACCATCATCCGAAAGTGCGTCGACCCTCGAGACGTGGAGGCCCGCGCATCAGCAGCCATGGCGCTGCTCAACCTGAGCTGCCGTATGCCGTGGGTCGAGATGCTGTGCGAGCGCAAGACGCTGCAGCTGCTGCTCGCACTGGCCGAGTCCAGCAATGGGCAAGCGATTGTGCGGCAATACGCGACACAAGCGGTTGCCAACTGCTCGCTCGTCACCGACTCGTTGCACTTGTTCGCCGAGCGAAAAGTTCCTCGTGCAGTTCTTTCCCTGCTCGAGAAGGCTACTGTCGAGCAAAAGGGGTCGCAGAAAGAGGCAAGCGGCGGAGATGGCGTCGAAAGCAGCATCGTATTCGAGACGTATATGGCGGCGCTCAAGTGTATCCGCAACATTGCTCTTGATGACGCGCTGGCGCTGCAACTCGTGGACGAGAGCGTTGTGCTGCGACTCGTCCAACTGTTCGAATACCGCAGCATCGGGGCGAACGAGGAGGCATGCGAGCTCGTAGCTACGATGGTGAAGACACTCGCGGGCAAGTCGCGCTGTGCGGAGGCGCTACTCCGACAGCGCGTGGTAAGTCTGTGCGCGCTGTTGCACCGCAAGCACCCGGAGAGCGTCGTGCTGGCGACCGACTGCGTCCACATCATCATGACGCTGTCAACATGCCAGCAGATTCAATCGGCGCTCGTGGAGACGCAGGCTATCCATGTGGTCGTGAGTATCTGTTCCTCCCCACTCGCGCAAATTCACACTCGACTGCGGGACTTTGGCGCCATAACCATACGTAACCTGACGCTGAGTGCTACCGAGCACCTCGCGCTCTTCTATGGAACCTCTACACTCGAAACTGACGCGGACATCTTCGCTGAGGCTGATGGCGAAGGTGATAGCAGCTCCGCGTCCAATCCGTCGCGAAACCAGAAGGAGAGTGCCAGTCGGAGCTCTAGTCCTCGTCGCAGAGACTCTAACGCAATGGATGAGTATGAGAGCGGGGAATACGACAGCGAGATCCGAGCGTCCGGCGACCGAGTCAGCGTCAGCCGACTGACTGAGCGGCACCTGTTCTTCGGACTCAAGTACTTCCAGCAGGAGATCGCGTCGGGCTGCGCTAGCGACCGCGTGCTGCTCGAAGCCTGCACGGCAATGGCCAACATGAGCACTGTGCATGCGTTCCGCCCCGCCATGGTGCGCGCGGGAATGGTGTCAACACTCCTGACTGTGCATATGCTCGAGGCATCGCACATTCGGAAGCAAACGGCTGACACGGGTGAAGACGAGCACGCGCTCACGAAGCGCATTTGTGCGGCCACACTCCATCGACTCGTGACTACGGATGGCGGCGCGGCGTCGGTGGCCGGCAGCGATCGCAACGCGCTGATGCCGAGTCTGCTCGCGGTGCTGCAGCTCACGGACGAGGAGCTGCACCAAGTCCGCTATGAGTGCGAGAAGGTGTCGGTGTATGCACCACAGGCACAGTTCGCGCGTCGGCCCTCGCTTGTGCAGTCAGTGCCCGCAGGCGACATGAAAAGGGCGGGCACTCGTCGATGGGGTAGCGGAGCCAGTCCGTCGGCCGGCGCTGCCGGAGCGACAGGAGGAGCCGCAGCAAACCTGTTCATGCCGACGATGATGGTGCAAGCAGTGACGCAGTGCGTCAAGAACACGAGTCGCGGGCAAAAGTGGACGGTGTACGTGATCAAGACGACGCTGTCGTCACAGAGCATGGTGCCGCAGCTCGAGAAGCAGCAGCTTCGTGCGATCGGGCGGCCGCGTTTATCCTTCCAGGACGCGATCGATGCGGGAGGATCCGACCATGCTGGCGACTTGGGCAGTGGCCGCACAAGCGCTGTCGCAATAGATTCGAAGGGCGAACAGTCAACCTCGTCGTCGCTGGGTGCGCGAGTCGAGACGGAGCGCGGATATCTACTGAGCGTGGCGATGGATAAGTACCTGATCGAGCGCGACCGCGACGGCAACGAGTCCGTTGTGTCTGCGTCAGGTGCCAAAGAATCGATTAACTCGACTAGCGCTGGTGGAGGCGGCAGCCGGCGCTCGAGTTCCATCGAGCTAGGCGCCGTGACCACAGCTAGCGACTTGTCTAGCCAAGCCGCGGACGACGTGGACTCGATCATCCACCAGCGCAAGTTCGACCGGCATATGCGCATCTCGCGGCGGAACCTGCGCCGGAACCCTGGAGACAGCGGTATCAGCGGCGTCGGCGCCAATGGCGGGGTACTACCACCTATGCAGCACGGCTGACCGAGTGAGAGCTCGCGGCAGCAGAGGCCTTCAACGCCGTCTCACACGTCACATGGATAGCCGCTTGTGTCTACACCCCGCTCTCGTGCCGGACATACGGCGCCATGGCGCTCAGTCCGCCGTCGACTAGAGGCGTCACAAGAAGCAGTCAGTATGAGGAATCCCTGCTTCTCCTTGCGCGCAGCGGTCCCACCGCGGTAGACTATCGACCACCCACCGTATATGGTTTGTCCACTGATGGATGACGCAAGGTCGCTGGCCAGGAACGCCGCGACGGCGCCAACGTCGCCGCTCACGGGTGTCCGTCCAAGCGGCGCGTGTTCTGCAGCGTACTTGCGCATTCTCTGTCGAGCCACAGCCAGTCCATGCCGTCAGCGACGCGCCACTCGAGGGTCGCTCCACGCTCGTGTTACTCACGGAGATGCCCGGGATGCCCCGCGCCGAGACCGTGTTGATTGGCCCGGGACTGACACAGTTGACGCGGATACCATCCGGACCTAGCTCGTACGCGAGCTGCCTCGCTGCGGCCTCGAGAGCCGCTTTGGCCGGCCCCATGACGTTGTAGTTGGGCATGACCCTGGTGGATCCGGCGTACGTCAAGGCGAGGACGCTGCGGTCCCTGGCCGCTTCGGCGCTTCCCCCATCCGCCTCCCCGCTCGCCAGCAGCAGCGGATACACCGCGCGTGTAAGTGCCACCAGGCTGTACGCGCTGACGTCCATCGCCTGGGTCCACGCGGCCTTGCTCGTGTGGAGGAAGCCGTGCGGCGTGCCCGGGAAGGCTTCTCGCGGCGCGAACGCGACCGAGTGCACCAGCACGTCTAGTTGCCCGCCGAACGCGTCAGCGCACCCCTCTGCTAGCGACTGGATGCTGCGCTCGTCCTCGACGTCGCACTCGGCGAAGCGCAGCGCGGCGTCCAGGTCTCCGTCGGCCGCGCGGAACCCGCAGGCGGCGCGCTGACTCGCCGGCAGCGGCAGCTTGGACGCGACCACGACGCGTGCGCCGTGGGCGAGCAGCGCCTGCGTTACGCTGGCCGCAATCGAGTGCTTGTTCATGAGCCCCACGACGAGCGCGCGCTTGCCGCGCAGCATTCCAGTCATGGTGCGAGCAATGCTGGAGCCGTCCGTGGACTCCTCTTGAGTGCTTGACGAGGAGAGGGGGTACGCTGTAACTGCATAACCATTTCAATGGTAACTAGAGTAACCAAGCATGAACAGAGTGTGTCCGGATTATGCCATATGCCATGCATTCTGTGCTCTCTAGCACTCTGTATGGTTTGATGGGCTCCTCCTCGTTCCATCCAAATAGAGGAACGTTCACGGCGTGTTCCGTATGTTTTCTGCGAACCTTTCTCAATAGGTCACTCGCCCATGCCATCTCCCACACCGAGCCGCGGCGTAACCCATACTGGACGCAAGTGAACGCGAGGTCCGCGACGCGTAAACCCGCCGGTGGTCCTCCACGCCAAAGCCGAAGCGACCGCAGCGGAGCCGCAGACCGCGCGCTCGGGCATCGCCGCAATCCGCAGACACGTCGGCGCGAGGCGCGATGATGGCGCCGTGCCGCGCGGCCAACGGCGGCGCGGACCGCCTCTCGCGGCCCGCGACGACGCGCTCGACCTCGGCGCCGGCGCCGCACCTCTCGGTGTCGATTCCTGGCGCTCGCGACGAGCTGGCGCCGCCTCGCCTCTCGGCGGCGTCTCCGGCGTCTCCGGCGGAGATCCCGCGGCTGCGCAGCTGCCGCGCGGGCCCTGGCGCGAGCCCTGGCGCGGGCGTGAACCCGTCCGCGCCGGGCTTTAACGGGAGCCTCGTGGCCGCCGGCGCGCTCGCGTTCGGCGAGCTGCGGCTGCGGCGCTCGCGCACGGTCAGCGGCAACAGCACGGCGAGCACGAGCAGCTCGAGCAGCCACTCGTCGTCGTACGTGCCGACGACTGGCTCGAGCGCGGGCTTCCCGCTGCCGTCGGCCGTTCCGGGCACGACGCTGCGCGGCCGCGCGTTCTCGCAGGACGTGGACGACGAGGACGAGGACGCGGACATGGACGCGGACGCGGACGCGGACGCGCCGGGCATCGGCTGCCGGCCGTCGGACGAGTTCCTGGACGCGCTGCAGCACGTGGCGGCGCCGGCGCTGCCGCCCGCGCCGTACCCGGTGGACCCGTACCACTTTTACTGCAAGCGCTCGGCGCGCGCCGCGCAGGTGGCGGCGGCCGTGGCCGAGCGGCTGGCCGCGAGCGACGTCGAGTCGAGCTTCCTGCCGCACAAGTGCAAGTTCCGGTGCGTCAAGTACGTGCACTACAGCCACGTCGAGTTCGTCGTGCGCGTGTTTGCGCACGCGGACGCGCTGCTCGTCGAGTGCCAGCGCCGCGCCGGCAGCGTGCTGCTCTGGGACGGGCTCTACCACAGCCTGTACCACCAGCTGGCCCACCTCGTGGACCTCGCGGCGCCCGCGTGTCCGCAGAGCGGCGCCCAGAAGCGCGTCGCGCCCGCGACCGCGCTCGACGACGACCGGAGCCTCGGCGTGCAGATCTGGCAGACGCTCACGGCCGAGCCACGCGCGGCCGGCGCGCCGAGCTCGGGCGTCGAGGCCATGAAGCTCATGCTCACGTCCAAGTTCGTGGACGCGCAGCGCGAGGGCTGCGCCGCGCTCGCCGTGCTGACGGAGAGCGCGCAGAACGCGGCGCTGGTCGCGCGGCTCGAGCTCGTCGAGCCCTTGACGCGCGCGTCCGAGGCGCGAGACGCCGACATGGCGCGCAGCGCGACCGGCGCGCTCGCCAACATGGCGCGCGCGCTGCCGGCGCTCCCGGCCGCCGGCGACCGCGGCGAGGACCTGCGCGCGGCCGTGCGGCGGCACCTGCAGCGCGCGGCCGACATTGTGCTCACGCGGCTCGAACAGCGCAGCGGCCAGGACTGGTCGCTCTACGCGCTCGAGCTGCTGCGCGAGAGCGCGCGCGCCTGCGCCGCCTTCGTCTCAGCGGGCGTCGTGTCGGACGCGAGCGAGCTCGCGCGCGCCGCGCAGGTGCTCCAGCGCTACGCGGCGCATCGCGACCGGCAGCTCGCGGTGCTCTGCCGGGCCGCGATGGAGCAGCTCGACGCGCGGACACGCGCGGGCTCGTGACGCCGCGGGCAGGGGATAGCACAGGTGTACAAGTACAGCAGCCGCCGTCTCGAGCAGGCAGGCTGGCAGGCAGACAAGCGCGCGCGCTGGCGGTGGGCACCGAGGCGGGAGTATCATAGAAGACCCCAGCTAGGCGCCGGCCGGCATGCGGGCGGGCTCTACTCGCTCGCTCCCAGCGGCGCGACCGAGTTGAAGTGCTCGCCCAGCGAGTAGTAGTGCAGGTGGTACGTGAGCTGCAGCGGCGCGCGCGCGGCGAACTCGCCGCCCATGGTGATGGCCTCGCCCTCGGCCGCGAACACGCGGATCGGCCGCTCGAGCGCGCACGCGAGCGCGCGCAGCTCGAGCTGCCCGCCCCAGTCGGCCGTGCTCGCCACGCGCTCGCAGTAGTCGGCGAAGAGCTCTGCGCGGCCGGTTGCCAGCCAAAACACGAGCGCGCGTCAGTGATTCGCGAGCCAGCGCGAGAGCGAGCGCCGGCGCGGCGGCGCGAGCGCCTCGCACCGCTCGCGTCCTTGTCCGCGTCTCCGTCGAGCGCCAGGAAGGGCAGGAAGTCATCCGCGTGCGCGCGCATGTACGCGCCGGTCATCCGCCGCAGCGCCTGGAACGCCGGCTCCTAAGGCAACACGCGCGCACGCGCAGCGACAGTCAGCGCGAGGACCCGGCCGCGCGCCGAGGACGCCACGAGCGAGCGCTTCAGCACTCACGTCGGCGCGCTCCTCGCCCGGCGGCAGCGGCGCGTCCAGCTGCCGCAGCTGGTCCGCCACGGCGTGGTACATGCAGTGGCCGTCCGACGGGATGTCCTTGATGGTCAACCCCGCGCGCGCGAGCTTGGCCAGGATCGCGTCTGCCTCCACCTGCCGCGCGCTCACCACGTGCCTGCTCTCCTCCTCAATGCGCTCGCGGCGCTCGCGCTCCTGCTGCTTGCGGTTCTCGCGCCGCCGCTGTGCCTTGGTCGGCTGTGGCGGCGCCAGCTTGGCCGTCGCCGCCTCGGCCGCCTCGG
>JAADYC010000071.1:0-44827 GCA_023338135.1 Phytopythium kandeliae | reverse complement strand
CGCCGCGGGGCTACTCGCCGCCTCGGCCGGCGCTTCCGCCAGGTCGCGCCGCGCGGCCGCCGTCTCCTTCTCGAGCAGCAGCTGCAGCGCCGTGGACTTGGGCACGGGGGCGGCCGGCGGCGTCTCGGCGCTCTTGGACGAGCCCTCGGACTCGAGTCGGCGCGCTGGCGTCGCCGCCGTCGCCGCCGCCGCCGCCGCGACGCGCTTGGGGCCGCAGAAGTCCTGCTCGAGGAAGCGCAGGACGTTGGCGGCGACCCGGAGCCTGCCGACGCGGCGGGTCTGCGGCGGCACCTCGGCCGCGTCGGTCTCGCCCGGCGCGCTGGCTGTCACCTCCGGCGCGGCATCCTCGGCCGCCGAAGCCGCCGAAGCCGCCGAAGCAGCCGATGCCGCCGATGCGGCGCCGTCGTCGGCCTCCGCTGGCGTCGGCGCCGGCGCCGGCGGCTGCTCGGCTTGGACGGCCGCGTCCTCGGCGGCGGCGCGCGTGGCGACGGCCTGCTCGAGCTCCTGCCTGCGCGCGCGCGCCTCGTCCTCTGGTGAGAGCTTCTTGAAGGCGGCGCGCTCGCGCGGCGCGGGCTCCAGGTCGGCGCGGAAGGGTCCCTGGATGCGACGCGCGCGCACGGCCGGGTCGAGCCGGCGCACCTGCTCGGCCTCGGCCTGGAACTGCTCGAGCGAGGGCCAGAGCGCGGCCCAGGCGGCCTCGGCGCGGCCCAGCTCGGCGGCGAGCGCATCTCGCGCGCGGCCGAGCGCCGCGAGCTGCCGCTTGGCGTCCTCGCGCAGCGCGGCGAGTCTGGCGCGGCCGAACTGGCGCTGCAGCGGCTCGCAGCGCGCGTCCTCGGCCACGGCCAGGTACTCGGTCCTCGCGGCCGGCAGCTCGAGCTGCTCGAGCCGCCGCAGCCGCGCGCGCCGCTGCTCGAGGCGCCGCCGCTGCTGCTCGAAGCGCTCGAAGCGCGCCTGCAGCTCGGCGTCCGTGGCGTAGCGGTACACGGGGTTGAGCTCCTGGCGCGCGGTCAGCGGCGGCAGCGGCACCTCGGCGCGCGCGCGCCGCTCCGGATCCCAGCCGCCGCGCACGCGCGCGCCGCGCTGCTGGCGCGCGAGCTGCCGCACGTGGCGCATGAAGTGCGCGCGCCAGGCGGCCTTGCGGCCGTCCGCGTCCAACTCGAAGGCCTCGGGCAGCACGGCCGCGACCGCGCGCAGCTCGACGATGTCGTACGCCTCGAGGTTGGCGAAGGCCGGCGCGCTCTCGGCGGTCAGGAAGTTGTCTCGCGCCACGTCGCGCTCGTGCGTCACGAGCCAGCGCAGCAGGCGGTTGTGCTTGACGTACGCCGCCAGCTCGAGCGGCAGCAGCACGCCCTCGCGCGCCGCGCGCGCAGAGATCTCCTCGGCGCTCAGCGCGCGCACGTCGCTCGGGAGCAGCGCGCGCAGCTGCCGCAGACACGCCGCGTTCTCCTCGGCGTGCCGCGCGCGCCAGCGCCGCTCGCGCGCTGCCGTCTCGGTCGCGTACTCGGCCGCCTGCTCGCGCCGACAAGTCCACACCTCCACGTCGCGCGCCGTGCGCTCCAGCTCCTGCTGCCGCGCGCGTAGCTCCTGCGCGCGCGACCCGCGCAGCCGCTGCGCCGCCGCCGCCGCCGCCACGCACTGCGCCGACAGCCGCGCGCCGCCGCCGGCCGCGCGCTCCAGCACGGCGCGCAGCTGGCCCACGAGTGCGTCGCTCGCCGCGGCCAACGACGGAGACACGAACGCGAACGTCGCGCACGCGCGGCTTAGCCGCTCGGCCTCGCCCGACAGCTCCTGCAACTGCGCGTTCAGGCTGTCCACCAGCGCAAGCAGCCGCGCCTGCGCCGCCACCACCGCCGCCTCGGCCGGCTGCAGCGCAGACAACGCCTCGCTACTGCCCTCGCGCTCGCGGGACGCGGACGGCTCGCCCTCGGCTTCGGTCTCGCCAGACGCGGCTGCCTGCACCTCGGCCAACGCGCGTGCGTCCGTCCACGCCTTCCGGAGGTCCGCCAGCGCGCTCTGCCGCGCCGAGAGCGTCGCCTTGGCCTCAGCGACCGCGTCCGACTGCTGCGCTAGCGCGTGGAGCTGCCGCTGCAGCGCCGCCGCCACCTCCTCGCACGGCGTCTGCGCGAGCTGTTCGGCCTCGTACGCGAGGCGCGCGAAGCGGTCCTCGCACTCCTCCAGGCGGCGCTCGGCCGCCAGGAACGCGTTGCCGCGCGCGCTCTCGACTTTCCACTGCAGCTCCTCCTCCGACAGCCCCAGCGACGCCTTGAGCACGCTCACCTGCTCCATCAGTCGCTCCAGCTTGGCGTCGCGCCGAGAGACTACTGACGTGCGTGGCGATGGAGCAGGGACCGAAGCCGGTCCGCTGGGTAGCGCGGCGATCCGCGCGACGCTCGGCCGGCGTCTCCACCCCGGCGCAGCCTCTGAGGCGGCCGTCGACAGCGGTGATGATGTCCGCCGTGACACCTCGATCATCACGGGCGAAGGCAAAGACGGTCGGCCAGCGCCAACTATCATGGCCGTCTGACGTCGCCACCGCCGCTGCTGCTGCTGCTGCTGCTGTTGCTGCTGCTGTTGCTGCTGCTTTGTCATCGACGCAGTAGGACTGAGAACTGCGTTCGAGGACCGGCGGTTGAAGAGTGGAGTAGCAGGCGCCGCGCCGGACTCGCTCTTGCTCAGCCGCCGCTCTGAACTCTGTCGACGATCGCTAGTGCTCTTGGCCGCCGTCCTGGTCACCAACGCTTGGCGAGGTCTCGGAGTTGCTGGTCTTCGCGCACGAGACGATGATTGCGGAGAGGCTGCCGGTCGCTGTGGCCGCGGACGCGGCGACACTGCGGCGCGGCTGGCCAGCGTTGACTGCAGTGAGAACGTCCGCGCCAGAGGCCTCGTCGTCGTGCACCAGTCAGACATGCACGTCATGCTACTGCTGCGTGCGTAAACGCGACCGTGGCCTCCAGGCCGCGCTTGAGGCTGCGAGGTCGCCCGCGCTCTCCTCGAACGAGCGTCGGCGCCGGCACCGGCACTCGACTGCGGCCGTTGTTGCTCCTTGTGCAACCCGAAGTGGCTGGACACGGCGTCCCTGTGCTCCTTCAGCTCGACGGCATGCGCATACAGCCGCGAGAACGCGGGTGCGCTCTGTGGACGCGATGCCATTCCTGCCTTGGATTGTGCTCGGACATCCCTCTCGGTGGCGCCGCGACCAGATGCTGAGACTGCGGCCGAGCGCGCAGCGTACGACGTCGGGAACAGCCGCCAGGCAGCGCTGGTACCGACGGGGGCGGCGCCGCACGACGCCCGACGCGGCTGTTGACTTGTGTGCGGCATCTGACTGCGGTACAAGCAGCACTAGCAATCGAGATGAGGAGCGTCCACGCGCTGCCAGCTAAATATATGCGGCGCCGGGACGAACAGCGTGCCGACCAACGAAATGGATGTCCGCTGTGCATCCCCACTGGACCTTTGGTTGCTCCACAGCCGCGTGTCAATGACCTGAGAGCTTCTCATGTAGCGGCCGCGCTTGGTCGCGTGATGGAAGCGCTGCCGCTCGTCTGTCGGCGGCGCGAAGTGTATCCATCTCGCGCCTCCCAAAGCAGCAAGATCGGCGGTTGAAGTTGACCTGCATTCTTCAACGGAATGTGCGCTGATCATTCAATTCAACACGCATTCGTTTCAATACTTTAGTCAAGTAGGTCGTCTATTTGGGAGGAATCCAGCCGAGCGATCGACGATCGCGCCGCCACTGTTCAACCGCGCGAGACAGTGCGCTCGCTCACTACTCGACGATCCAGCATGGCGGCGCGGCTCCTGCGCTTCGGCTCGCGGCTCTCGCCCGCGGGGGTCGCTATGGCGGCGGCAATCGGCGGCAGCGGGCTGCTGGCTGCGAACCGCGGCGCTCGATCGGAGAGCGCGGCGCCGGCGGACGCGATCGGCGCGCCGTCCTTCACGGAGCGCACGGTGGGCAACTACGAGAATCGCATTCGCAAGTTCTCATCGCCCGAACGCGTGTTCGAGTATTTCTCGTCTGTGGAGATCGACAAACAGTTCTTCATGACGCGCGACGACCTGGCGCGCGCCATCACGCCCTACACATACCGCCACGGCGCGCCGCTCGCGTCCAAGAACCCCAAGTTCAACGCCAAGGCGCGCATTGAGAAGACCACCAAGGTGAGCGATGCGGCGTACAGAGCCACCGAGCACCGCACGAGTGGACATAATGCTTACGCATACATGTGGGGAGGGCAGGAAGTGGCCGACGCGTACCTGAAACTGCTGCGAGCGGTGATATTGGAGACCCCGAACGTGACCGCGGCCGACGTGAACGCGCTGATCAAGTTTCACGACGAGAACCACATCGACTTCGAGGTACATCACCGCTGCGTGGATGAAGAGAACCCCATTGATAGTAAGCCTAACAGTCCGAACTTCTCACTTATATCGATAGACGCACGTCAAAACCCTGCGCGAGCTGCAGATCACGAACATCGAGTACGACCAGTTCATCGAGGTGCGCCACAGTACAGCGACAGCGAATCTCGACTGCATCTACCCACGCGTTCTCACTGCTCCCATTGCATTATGTAGCTGCATGGCGGCCCGCCGCGGCCCAAGACATTCTTCGATCTCGTTGACGCGGATGGGGACGGCTTGATCTCCTACGCCGAGTACATGTTCTTCAACACGCTGCTCGCGAGTGCGTTGGGGCGCTTTGACGTCACTGTTGTATCCAAGTTTACCTACCGGTGAGCTCGGGTGATACGACTAATCCCCCGACGTTTGTTTCGGTTTCTAGTTCCTCAGCGTCAGTTCGAGCTCGCGTTCAAGATGTTCGACACGGATGGCAACGGCCGCTTGGACCATCGGGAGTTCAAGCAGGTGCGTCACCGTGTCTGTCTCGACTATGAAGAAACAACTGGTGGGTAATGAGCCTTGTTTGACGCATGCAGATCATGGAGCTGCTGCGTTTGCGCACCCCTGCCGGTCGCCAAGACCGATCTCTTAAGGAGGACGATGCGCCGATTTTCAAGCATCTCTTCGGAGAGCTTGCTACGTGCGTTTCTATTCGAATCTGGAGCTGCCGAAGTAGCTGTCGCGCCGCGGTTCGCTTATGCGTTTGTGCAAATGGTTGTCACGACAGGGAAACGCTGTCCTACGACGACTTCTGTGCGTTCCGCCGCGACCTGCAGCAAGAGATCCTCCGCATTCAGATATCCTCTTGCCGCGCTGTATTCCTCGCGTTATTCTTGCCTGCTCTCTTCTCTCCATGTTCGTAGCGCTGCTTCCTTGACGAATGAGTGTGACTCGGCGTTTACTTCGAGCAGTACGACCTCGATCACAACAAGGAGCTCTCCCCGCGCGAGTTCGGCATGTTCCTCGTCTCCCATGTGAACCAGGTTTGTGCGTATTGCTGTCTCAGTCCCACGCCTGTGCGTTGACGCCAATCCATTTGGCGTGCAGACGGAGATCGACGAGTGGGTCAAGCGTGTCGAAGGGCTGCGTTCTCTCGAAGTGCGCTTCAGTTTAGCGCGAGATTGGCACGGGGTGTGCGCAGTAACTGGACTCGGGATATTGCCTTTTTGGATGCAGGGTCACGTGACCGAGAAAGAGTTCATGGACTTCAACGTTTTCCTCGAGCACCTCGATGAGATGAAGGTCGCGATTGACCTGATCATGGAGGACCGTGGGGTCAACAAAGGTAAACCTTGGTTCGCTGTTGGGTAGCAGAGAGCGCTCCTCACAATTCGATTCTTGCACAGAGCAATTCCTCCGCGCAACCAAAGCGGCAGTGCACAGCCAAAAGAAGGCTGGTCTCGTCACTCCGCTACAAATTGACATTCTGTTCGCCCTCTTCGACGACAATGGTCCGTGCCGCGATCTATCTAACGTCATGCGTCACGGTTCGGCACCTCCGTAGTTCTAAAGCACTCCATTGTCTGCAGGCGACGGCTTCTTGTCTCCCAAGGAGTTTATCGACGTCATGCAGAAGCGCAAGGACGGCGGGTTCAATGCGGTACGGTATTGCATGCCTGGGTATTTAGGCGCTTCACGTGCTCGTCCTGATGAAAGTACCGGCTCTGAATGTATCGTCAGCGCCGTGACACTGGTGCGTTCGAGATGATCAAGCGGGTCAAGCGTTGCATCCAAGAATGCACGTAGGGGACGTGGGGCGAATTCCCCAGCAAGCTCAGGCGAAACACGCGAACTCTGTCCGATTCTATTGCGTGCGGATCGTGTTGCCTAGTGTTCTAACTCTGCGTCCGGTCATGTCGTGGCGCCAGAATACGGACCGAAGAGCACTTGAGCATTGAGCGTCGCCACATCTTCGCTTTCTTGTCTCTTTGTTCGGTCTTTCTTGTCGTTGCCACTCACGCCTCCAGAGCTGCTGCTTGACGAGGAAGAGAGAGACAGCGAGCCTGACGGCGTCCACTTGAGCAGGCGGTTCTTGAACTGCGAGAGCCCCGAGGACGCGCTCTCTTTGGTCACATACCACTTGAGGTGCGACTCGAACTTCTGCAGCAGCTTCTGGCCGGTGTACAATCGGCTCTGGCATACGAACGGCGGCAGATCGAGGTCGAAATTGTTCAAGTTGACGAAGAATCCGTTGCAGTTGATGCGCAGGCGCACGTTGCCGAAGCGTACGTACTTGAAGAAGAAGAGCTCGCATCCGTCCGTCTCTGATGACGAGCCGTTATCGTCGTCGTCGCCCGTGTCCGCCGAGCTGCTGGCACTCGTGTCAGTGTTGGAGCAGCTGGCGCTACTAACGGAGGTGCTGCTGGAGACCTGGACGCTTCGGCGACGACTAGAAGCCGACGACACAAGCAGCGACGGAGACTGCAAGCGACTACGGATGCTCGGGGACGAGAGTATGCCGCCGCCAGCACTACTACCGCCAGAGTTGTTGCCGCTTGCGGTAGGTGTGGAGCACGACCCGTTGCTACCACTACTGCAGTTAGCGCCGCTGCCACTGCTGCCGTTGTTCAAATTGCGTCCAAACAATAGCTGTTCGGATGTGAGCTCCTTGCTAGCCTCGGGAGCCACAGTCTGCGCGAAGAAGAACTTGCAGACGAGGTCGTAGAAATCGGCGGCGAGCTGGATCACAATCATGTTGGCCACCTCCGGGAACATGCTCACCTCGAGCACATCCAGCACTCGCAGCTTCTGCCCGAGCACTCTCACCACCGGGCCACTCTCCGCCCGGACGGACAGCATCCCCTTCTGGTAGCTCGCCAGTCGAGACGGCGATGAAAACGACTCTGGCGTCGACTTGGAGGTGGAGCCGGAGCCCGACGGATGGTGCAGCCGCTCCTCAACTAGCAGCTTGGCCCGCAGCACCGACATGGCGTCCTCGAACGCGATGGACGATTGACCCGGACGCAGGTTCGTGATCTCCATCCACTGCAAATTCAGTACGAATTTGGTGCATTGGTTCACGTAGTACGTGTGGGACCCCGTGAGTCCCTCCGCGCGGATCTCGACGAACTCGTAGTCGGCGCCTGCGACCTCCGGGCTAAGTCGGAGCCGCATCTGCAGGCCCAGCGCGCGGAAGGCGATCGACCGGAAGGCGACGGCGGCGGACTTGGTGCGGCCGGACGTGTTGAGCGTCTTGAGTTCTCTCGCCCGCAGCTCCTCGACCATTTGCGCGTAGAGCTTCTTGTTCGGCACGCCGGTCGGCATGGGAGATCCATGTGCGCTTCCTCCGTCTGCAGGCTGCGGGCTACCGACGCATTCGCCCCGCGAAGGTCGAGGTCCAGCGGTTTGCGCGCGGCGCGATCGGCCGCGAATGACCGTCGCCGGCGGCGCCAGCAAGACGTGCCGCATCACGTACAGCATCTGGTAGAACTGGTGGCGGTCCGCTGTCACCTGGAGGAAGGACAGGTCGGCGTCGATCGACGACGCTCCACCGACGCGCATCTGTGTGTACGTCGAGCTCAAGCTGCACTCTTCGAGGACCTGTTTGAGCAGCGAGCTCGGGCTTGACGACGCGGCCGAGGTCGGGGAGCTCGAGAATCGACGACTGCTCGATCCCGAACCAACTCCAGCTGCGTTCGTGTACCAGAGCACAGGCGCCGCGATATCGACGTCGACTGGCGCCACGTGGCCCGTGACGACGTCGAACGTGAGCTTCACAACGCTCTTGGTGCGTAGCGCGTCGAGACCAACCTCCAAGTGGATGCGATCCGCCGCTACCAGCACGCTGCTGCGCGAGTTGTCGTCGCGCATGTTGATCTGTACGTCGTGGATATCGACAGTGTACTGCTTGATGGCGATCTCTCCAGCCTCGGCGTCGTCTTGCTCCGAATCGCCTTTGGTGGCGCTTGGTTGCCTGTGAGTCCCGTCATTGTCGACTGGGAGATCGCTTGCCGCCTTTGTTCCGAGCTTCCCCTGCATCAGCAAGTCCAGCAACGTGTCCCGCGTGCTTCCTCTCCGTCCGAGTCGCGCGTCTGGTTGTGCTGAGGGCACTTCCGCGGCGCCAGCGCTGTTCGTCTCCTCGACAGACTTCGAGCTCGTGCGAACTATCTCAGGTGGACGAACCACCGGATCGAGATCTTCTGCTGGCTCTGGACACTCGCCAACCACAGCAACAGCGACAGCGCCGTTGCTACTCTGCTGCTGCTGCTGTCGACGCTGGTCCATGGCGTCGTGCAGCAACTGCAGGCTGTCCACAAGCACCGCAACCATGTAAAAGACGGCATCGCGCGTCTCTAGTGTCCACAAGAGCTTCATCGAGTCCACTTGGATCGGGCATGATCCGTCGTTCAGCAGCAAGTTGTCCATGGATGCAGTGCGCCGCTTGAGCCTGGATAGCCGCCTGCGAATCGTGTGGCTCCAGTGCTTTCCAGCTCGCGGAGATGGAGGAGAGGTCACGCTGCTCGCGGAGGCGCCGGTATTGATGGTGAGCGCCGATATATGCATCGAAGGGGATCGGGTCAGGCTGTCCAGCTTGCGCAGCTTGCTCGCCGCGTTGAGACTGAACCCGTAGTCGATCGGCACAAACCCGTCGTGCATCTTGTCGGTCACGGGCGAAATGGGTTCGCTGAACAAGCTGCTCAAGCTGTCGTCGATGTCGCCACTCTCTGCGTCGTTCGTCGCCACGAGGCGGTAACTCGTGCCCATCGTCTCCCAAAAGAACTCCAAGTTGTTGACGCGGTCGAACGGAATCGCGTCTTCCTCGTCGGCGAGGTTGTCACCGGTTCCAGCGGCGGATGATGGGGCTCGAGGGAAAGAAGAAGCGGCGGACTCGTGCAGCAAGTACCCGTGAAGGCGATCCAAGTAAAGTGTCAAGTCGATCACGGTCCAAACACTGGCATTGGCCGCCGGCTGGCGTATTCCAGTCCTGTTCGCTGATTTGGACGTCGTTGACGAGGGCGATAAACACTCGGAGCGAAGAACGATGCCATGGGATACGAACTCTCCAGCCACGAGCATAATCGCCTGCTCCTGCGTTATACCATCCCACCACACGGCTTGGATCGTTCCGAGTGACATATCCCACTGGATACCATTGCAACAGATGACTCTCTCCGCGTCAATGGCTTCGGCGTCTTCGCTCACGTCCGGGATAGCAATACCAGTGTCCTCGTCGTCTGTCACCATGTAGATGAGCCACGGGTACACGTAGTCCCAGTTGAGCGAGAGCAGCGCTTCGTTCATGGATGGCACGGCCCCAGAGGGCCACGCACACAGCGCTGGGTGCTGTCGCAAGCCTATGTCAACCGACACAGACAACTGCTGGGGCGTGCGCGGCTGAGGAAGTGAGGTTCGGATCCACTCATCTTGCCAATGCAGCAAGGTGTTGATGCACACGGCAGGCAGAAACACGAGCCTCACGCAATCCTCCATGGTCCCTTCCAGATCGTCGGTTTGCGGGCTGACAGAGTCCTCGAGATGCGGGCTCTCGTGGCTTATCAGGTACACGGCCATTGAGTCAAATTGGAGACTCATCCTCAGAAACTGCCGAGTGGTAACCACGACTTCATTCACCACGACGCGCATCAGTTTCTCTCCGTCGACCCCGACGCGATTCGCAGCGTATGAGACCGACGGATTGCTCCCACCATACGGAAAGTCAAGCGTCCACTTCTGGATACCGACGTCGACATTTCCAGCGAACCGGAAGCGAAAGTTTGTCTTCTGCTGATCTCCGACCGCGGATTGGGCGTCGGCAAGACCGCAGTTGCAGTTGCCAGTTTCCTGCGTGTCCATCGACTCTTGGATGGTGCGCAGCACTCGAAATGAATCGTCGAGCTCCCGTTTCACGACAGTCGCCAAGATGCTCTCACTAAAAATGCTCGCATCAAAGATGAGAGTACGAAGAGAGTCCTCCGTGCTGTCTGTTTGGCGATTGGGCTCCTCCTCGAAGGTGACCAGCCGCTGCCATTCCACGTCCGTTAGCGCAAAGTGGATCTCCACCTCTCGACACACTGCAAATCGCCCCGTTGGTTCTCGACGAAGCAGCACGATAGACTGGGCTCTAGCCACTCCTTCCATAGTGCCAGCCTTTCGGACGAGCTCCGCGAATGATCGTGTCGACAGATCTCCACCACTGCCAGCAGCAGGGCCCTGCAGCCTCTGGATGAATCGCGCTATCGCATCGCTGCTTTCGCTCAGACTCGATTTGGTCAGCTTGATGTTGAACTGACTCAACTCGATCAAGTATGACTGCATCGCGCTATCACTCGGCGCTGCTGCTGGAGCCTGTGGCGAGAGGGTATTGTCGTAGAACGCCTCAAGAACCAGTTCGGCACAATCAATCGACATGCTCTGTGCTGTCGGTCGACTCTTGGACACTTGCAGACTCTCTGCTCGCTGCTCGCTGTCGGCGTTGGATAGAGCCTCTAACTGGAGAAGAAGCGCGAGCAGCTTCCGGCCTGGATACATGAACACTTTGGTGCTGGCCATGGCGATAGAGCTCTGCGTAGGAGTTTCAACCATGAACCGCTGCCGGCCCAGCAATGCTCGCTGACTGAACGCGAGCGCGACGACCTCTACCGCTGGCAGCGCTGCTTCGGACCACAAGAGGTGGATCAGCGCGCACTCGAGCGACGTCGTGACTTCCAAGTGCGTCTTCTTGTGGCGGAGTGTGGTGTCCAACAGCTTGAGTGTGATGCATCTTGCAATGTCGGCGACGTCGTGCAATCGAATAGTGCTGCATCGAGGCGCCAGGCTGATGCCCGTCACCTTGGGTATCTTGTCAGGGTCTCCGATGATGCCACTGCTTCTGCGTGGCGTCGACCGTGGCTGCTGTTTGGACGACTCGAGCGAGATCATCCGGTCGATGGACTCAACAACACTCTCCAACTTTTGTATCGGTGCGAGAAAGTCAGCGTGATGCCTGTGGCTCCAGTCCACTCCGAGTTCGTCGACCTGCACAGCCACAAGTGTCTCTGTCACATCCGACGACACATGCTCGTCTTGTGAGATGGTCAGATCGCGGAACAGAGCGGCTGGGAGCGCTGGAGCTTGCACTTGGCGTGTCACCGACTGCTCGAGGTATTCGTTGACGTTTACTTCCCCAAAATGCGCGACAATACTCGCGTTGCGAGTGTGTGGCAAGTGCTGGATCGTCTTCGTGATAGCAATGTCAACTCTGCTGAACGTCGCGCTGTGGACGCTGGCTGCCGTGCTGCAGCTGCTAGAGAACGTCACCTCGGCTTTGACGCTTCGCACGCTCACATTGTGCTTGTCCCTCGAGACTTCCCCGCGCTCGATAGTCGAGCGGATCGTGCAATCTGCACCTTCACAATCTATCTGCGATCGCCTGCATTCGTCGCTTTTGGTGTAAACTTCACAGACCGCTCGCCAAGTCTGCACGTGGAGCTCCAGATCCATCACTCTCGCCATTGTTGTCTTTCCAGCCGCGTGCTCTCCGTTCGACTCTCCCCTTTCGCTGTTTGGGTCGCTATAACGGCGCTGCAGACCCTCAATGCGGTGGCGGGCAGCGAGTAACCCACACAAGTTCTCTTCCGCTCTCGGGCTCATGTGGAGCGTGCACGCCTCGATGGTGGTCACTACTCGGCGGTGCTCATTGACTCCGCTCTGCTTGACTTGGAGCTCAAGCGACGAAATGTCGAGCAGACAATCGCATGGGTCGTCTCCGACTAGCGCTCGAATGTTCTTGACAACCGCGTTGACACAGGTAACTGGGATATTTGTTCTGCCTGGTTGCGGGTCATCGCAATTCTCTTCCGACGAGGCTTTCTCAGTGAGAGGGTCAACTCCCCGCTGACACTCGACGACTAGGCGATGGATTTCGGCGGATACTACCATGTTACTGTCATGATAGAGCTCGTCGTAGCTTGATCCTTGCACGCGAAGCCACAAGTCGATGACTTCCAGTCGAGGAAGCACTCGAGCTGGTTCGGCATCTTGCCGCACGGCGCTGCCATGAGCCGTTGGATCGACCATGACGTCCCGCTGGACCAACTCAGAGTATGCGCGCGCCAGCATCTCGACAAAGTTGGCGTTGCAACCGACTTCTAGTCCTTGCTCAGGCACGCCATTGAACATACACCCAAGCAGTTGCAGCGAGCCAAGGTCGAAGTCGCAACGAGTGGACGCTCCGGGAAGCCGCAGCCAAACACCAGAGCGTGTAGCATCGCAAAGCTCGGAGGCCACGGTCGCGGCGGAGTGGCTGCTGATAGCCAGTGCCGACACGCGAGCGCTCAACTGGATGAGGTTGAGCGACGTGAACACGTCGGTGATGCCGACGTACAAGTCGCGGCACTGGAACGAGGACGCGATCCCTTTCCACTGCATCTGCAGCTGGATGTCTTGGACGCGGAAATCGACAAAGCGGAAGAACGCCAGTGGGCTCACCTTGGTACTGAAGGTAGCTGATATCGCAGCATGGCACTTCGGGTGTCAGAGTCGTGAGGGGTACTCCGTTCGCAGGATGAGAGCGTACCTGATGGCGGTGAATGCGTTCCTGATGATGGCTTGGAGCTCCGTCGCCGCTGTTCCAGGAACTTGCCGACATACTCGCTGTCCAAGGAACCCACGACTGCCTTGACGCTGTCGAACTCGAGTGCTAGGATCCGCACCTGGCCGAACGAGCGGAAGAACTCGCGCACGAAGCTGCGTAGAGTAATCTTGGAGACCTCGAGTCGCCACCTGTCGCTACTGCTGAGCTCGACGTTCACGACTCGCAAGGGCTGGAGCGTCACGCGCTCGACGCGCACCGTGATCTGTAGAGGCGCCGCATCGCGGTCGTGCGCGAGCTTGAGCGTGAGCAGCTTGCCGAGCGCGATCCCTAGGAGTCGGAACCGGTTGAGGAAGACCCAGCCCAACAGCAAGGCTACCACCAGCCACTTGTGGTGCCAGCCGGGTGAAAACATGGCGGCGCGTGAGCGGTCCAGCGCCGGGGACACGGTAGGATACGCAGAGGCTCACGGCACACAGCGCGCGGCTGCACTCGCGAGCGCTGGCCTCGGCGCAACAGTCGTTGGCTGGGCACCTACCCGGTCCATTCGCGTCGCTTCAAGATGGTTGTGTGGTCCACACTCGGAAGAGCTGCTCACACGTCGCAGGTTGACTTGTCCAGCGGAAACAGTCTTCTTGCTCCAGTGTATACTACAAACATCGGTATGTGCGGCATTTGAAAAAGGACGACTGGGTTCAACTGTGCCTCCCCTACATCCTCGACGACATTAGTCAATACCCTGTCGATCCGTCGCGATGGCCGCCCCCCAAGCGAGGAAGCTGCCGGCGCTGCGGCTGCTACAGGCTGCCGTCGCCGCGCTGGCCCTCATCGGCGGGCTGGGCTACGCGCTGGTGTACCAGAGCCAGGCATCCGCCGGACCGCGCTCCTTCTCGCGCGGGGTCTTCTTTCGCGGCGCGCGGTCCGCGCACCTGGTCGCCGCGAGCGCGCCGGACGGCCGTGGTTTCCGGCGGATGTACCAGGAGCTGGCGTGGCGCCATTCGTATGACCAGCAGGTCGTGGTCAACATGACGCGGCACGCTTGGGAAGGGTACCGGCAGCTCGGCAACTGGTCGGACTTTGTGGACGTGAACAACATGTCGGGCGGACGCGTGTACGCGCACGACATGGCGTTCACGACCGTCGACGCGCTCGACACGCTGTTCCTCATGGGCCTGCACGACGAGTTCGACGAGGCCAGCGCGTGGGTCGCGGCCAACCTGGAGCGTGTGATGATCCGCACGGGCTTCGTCAGCTTCTTCGAGGTGACGATCCGCTCGTTGGGCGGTCTGCTCTCGGCCTTCTATCTGTCCGGTGCGTCCCGCCGGACACCGGCGAGCGTGGGCGAGCGCGTCGTGCTGACGCGCGCCGAGAGCGTTTGTGGACAGGGGAGCGGCACTTCCAGGAGCTCGCGACGACGCTCGGCTCGGCGTTGAATCTGGCGTTCGCGTGCAGCGAGATCGCGCCGTGCCGCTCGGTTGACCTCGAGGTGGGGGCTGAGTGCTGCCGCACGGAGGATGTTGGCCGCGAGTTTGACATGGCGCCGCGATGTCGTAGAGCGGGAAGACCCAAGCCATCCCCTACTTGTCGGAAGCGAACACGTTTCAGCTCGAGTTCGCCTACCTTGCGCGCGCGTCGGCAAACCAATCGTTCCTCGACCCCGTCGTCAACATGAACAACGCGGTGGGGTGGACTCGTGGCTCGTCGGACGTCTTCACTCGCTCATTGTAATGACGGACGGCCATTGGCGCGGGCAGATGATCGACATGGTGACCTCGTACTATCCAGACGGCATCATCCCAGTCGCCATTGACTGGCACAACTTAAGGCACCGATCACTTGCCGCACCCCTCGGTCTCCCCGACTTCCTCACTGACGCGCTTTATGCTCCGACGAACGCCGAACAGGGGAGCCGGCACGTTCAAGACCATGGGGGCGTTGGGTGACAGCTACTACGAGTATTTGCTCAAGCAGTGGCTGCTCTCGGGCAAAACGGACGAGCGGCTCCGGCAAATGTACGTCACGGCCGTCGACGGCATGAAGAAGGAGCTGCTGGCGCGGTCGTGGCCGTCTGGGATGCTCTTTGTGGGCGAGTCGTCGGACAAGCAGCCGTTGATCCCCAAGATGGAGCACTTGACGTGCTTCGTCCCGGGCATGCTCGCGCTTGGTGTGCTCCACGGGATGCCGAAGGAGCATCTGGCGATCGCCAAGGAGCTCACGGACACGTGTGTGCAGGTAGCTGATCCGACAAAGACTGCTCGTCCAAGTCGCTGGCGCTCGACTAGTGCTGACTTGTCTGCCCTACCGTCTCGCGGCTGTGCAGATGTATGAGCGAGCGAGCACAGGGCTCGCGCCTGAGGCTGTCAAGTTCAAGCTCCAAGATGAGGAGGGAGGAAGCGGCGCGGCAGCGATGAACCGCAGCGAGAGGAGCGAGGCTGCCGGGGAAATGTTCGTGTCGGAGGGCGACGACTATAACCTGCTCCGCCCTGAGACGGTTGAGAGTCTAATGATTCTCTACCGCGCGACGGGCGACGAGGCGTATCGCGAGCACGGTCGACGCATCATCCAGGCGTTCGAGGCGCACGCCAAGGTGAGGGAGGGAGGGAGAGAAGGGAAGGGAAGGGAGGGGAGGCGCTCGAGTGCTTTGGCTCGACTGGCGCGCGATTGGGAGACTTGTCGGCGAGCGCTGCTGACTGTGACGCCGTGCTCTGCCTCTGCCTCTGCCTCTGCCTCATCAAGCTGCCGGTCGCCGGGTACCGCAGTCTGCGGCGAGTGTTTAACGGACCCGACACGCAGACGCACTCGCCCAGGATCGAGAGCTTCTTCCTCGCCGAGACGCTCAAGTACCTCTTCCTGCTCTTCTCGGACGCCGACGTGCTGCCGCTGGACGAGATCGTCTTCAACACGGAGGCTCATCCGTTCCCGCTCGCAGACGCGTAGTGCGCCTGGGAGTAGCTGGCGTCCGTCCGTTTCAAGAGAGGAGCGACGAGCGGCAGCTGGCGAAATGCAGAGTTGTCAACATGAACGACGCGGGGTGTTGTCCACCGTCATGTCCGCGCTGCTTCCCCGTCGCCTCCGGGCCTCGTCCCGCCGCCGCCGCCGCCGTCTCCAGCAAGAAAGCGCGGCGCGGCGCTTCGCGAAGAGCGAGCATCGTAGCTCCTCGTTCGTGCGCATGCTGCTTGATGCGGAGCGGTGACGACTTGGGCGTCACGGAGAGACTCGCCCCCAGTATGCGGTCGTCAGCACGCGATCTTCGGCTCTGGACCGTGTCCAGCCGACTCAGCCGCCGACCCTTCGCGGAAAGATCGCCAAGCCGGCGCGGCCGAGCTGAGTTGGGTTCGGCGCGGCCGGTCTCCACCTCGCGGCGAGATGAAGCGAGGCGAGGCTGCGTGCCCGAGCTCCAGGCATCGGAGGCGTCGGAAGCGCTCGAAAGTGCGGCCGCCATGCCAGTCCATGCGCAGTCGTCTGCGGCGGTGCCAAGCGCCGTTTATGCAGCGCTTGGCTGATACGTGTCTGATACTCGTCGTCACTCCTCGAATCGCGTGGCCGGATCCAACCCAGACTCAGGCTCAGATATGTTCTCTCTCTCTCCTTCTCTCTGCGTCTTTTTCCCCGCGCCTGATTCCGGTTCCGCTGCGCGCTCTCGGTCCGAGGGAGTGCAGCTCTTCGCCCAAAGACATGCTCCCCATACTCCCGCCCATACAAACCGCTCGCGTCCGAGGCGGCGGCGGCCGCGGCGGCATTTCGGCAAACCCCGACCGGTCGACGCGCCGACGGACGCGCGGACGCTCGGATCGGGCCGACGGACTGACGCGCGCGCGGCGCGGCACACAGGCATGGGCGCGGCGCTGTGCTCGTGCGGCGGCCGCGGCGAGGAGCCGGGCGCGCGCGGACTCGCGGGCTACGCGTCGGCGGGCGGCGGGCTCTCGCTGCAGGCGCTCGGGCTGGAGCGGCACGTGCACGCGCGCAACGGCAAGGCCGTGCCGCTGGCCGTGGCGGCCAAGTACTCGGGCCTGGCGCCGGCGCCGGGCCACGCGCTGCGGCTGGCGCGCGCGACGCCGGAGCTGCACAGCCGCGGAGAGACGTACGCGCTGTCGGACGAGTGCGAGTGCGCGGCGGACGAGCTGCAGCGGCGCGCGCCGGCGCCCGTGACGGCGCAGGCGATCGCGGACGCGTTCCGCGCCAAGCTGCACGAGCCGCCGCTGAGTCCGCGCAGCAAGTTCCACCTGCTGATCACCAAGATCGGCGGCGCGATGGACGCGAGCGACAGCGAGGGTGCGCGCGAGGACGAGGAGGAGGACGAGGAGGACGAGGAGGACGCGGCGACGCGCACGTGCGAGGAGGAGGAGGACGAGGAGGAGGAGACGCCCGAGGGCGGTCGGCGGCGGCGGCGGAAGGCGCGGCGGCCGCGCCGCAAGGGACCCGCGGACGCGCTCGCGGGCCTGTCGAGCCTGTCGGCGGCGGCAGCGGCGGAGGAGGAGGAGGACGCGTCGCTGACGGAGGAGGACTGGAAGGCGCGCGCCGACCCGCTGGTGACCATCATCGTGCCGCCGGGCCCGTGCGGCCTCGTGCTGCAGGTCGGCGCGGACGCGCAGGGCCGCACGCCGCCGATTGTGGACGGCTTCGTGCGCACCTACGACGGGCTCAAGGGCACGATCGAGAACAGCGGGCTCGTGGCCAAGGGCAGCGTGCTGTGCGCCATCAACGACATCGACGTGACGCGCATGCCGCTCAAGGAGGTCATCCGCACGCTCAACCTCTCGTCGCACCTCGAGCGCCAGTTCGCCTTCCGCGGCGGCGCCGCCGGCCGCGCGCGCGCGCTCTGAGCCTGCGCGCGCGGCTCGAACGGCGGCGATTGTACTATAGCGGCGCGGCGCGCGGGCGGAGGAGCAGTGGCGGCGGCAGTAGGCGCAGGAGGAGGCGGAGGAGAAGGAAGGAGAAGGAGAAGCGCCGCAGCGGCAGGCAGCGACGAGAGAGAGAGAGAGACTGAGAGAGAGACCGAGAGAGAGAGAGAGACTGAGAGACGGAGAGGATAAGAGAGAGAGGCGTGCAAATGGGGGGGCGAACGTCGCGGTCGCGTTGGCAAGTCTGTCGCGGCGGCGGCGGCGGCCCGCGCGGCATGGGGCCGCGGTTCCTACTGCTTGTCGGCGGCCGTCGCGTCGGCGGCGGCGGCTGGCCCGTCGTCGTCGGCGGCGGCGGCGGCGTCCCGCTTGGCCTGCTTGTCGGCCTCGAACTTGTCGGCGTCCTTCCACGACTCCTCGACGAACTCGGTGTAGGTCTTGTTGCCGCCGAAGGGCCGCGGGCCGAGCACGCGCACGAGGTCGCCGTGGTTGATGGTCTCGTTCCGCAGCAGCTCCTCGGCCAGCTCGTGCAGCACGGCCTGCTTGTCGCGCAGCAGCGCCTTGGTGCGCGCGTAGGCGGCGTCCACGATCTTCTGCACCTCCTCGTCGATCACCTGCGCCGTCTTCTCGCTGTAGAGCTTGTCGTTGCCGAACGAGCCCTCCTCGCGCGGGAACGAGAGCTGCCCCACGCGGTCGTTCATGCCGTAGAGCTGCACCATCGAGTAGGCGATCTGCGTCACGCGGCGCAGGTCGTCCGACGCGCCCGTCGTGATGCGTCCGTCAAAGTTGATGAACTCGGACGCGCGGCCGCCCAGCGCCATGCACATGATGTCGATCATGGCCTCGCGGCTGTGCAGCGCCACCTCCTTGGGCAGGTACTGCGCGTAGCCGAGCGAGCCCTTGCCGCGCGGCACGATCGTCACCTTGAGCAGCGGGTCCGCGTGCTCGAGGAACCAGCCCGTGACGGCGTGCCCGGCCTCGTGGTACGCCACCGTGCGCTTCTCCTCAGGCGACATGATGCGGTTCGTCTCGAGCCCGCCGATCACGCGGTCCGTCGCCTCCTCAAAGTCCTTGAAGACGATGCTCTTGCCGTTGCGGCGCGCCGCCACGATGGCCGCCTCGTTGCAGATGTTGGCGATCTCGGCGCCGGCGAAGCCCGGCGTGAGCGCCGCCATGCGCCGCGCAAAGTCGTCCGCGTTGCCGTCCAGGTGCAGGTCCTTGAGGTGCACCTTGAAGATCTCGCGCCGGCCCTTGATGTCCGGCTTGTCGACCGTGATCTGCCGGTCGAAGCGCCCGGGCCGCAGGATGGCCTTGTCGAGAATGTCGGCGCGGTTCGTGCCGGCCAGCACCACGACGCCCTCGCTCGAGTTGAAGCCGTCCATCTCGACCAGCAGCTGGTTGAGCGTGTTCTCGCGCTCGTCGTTGCCGCCAGAGAAGCTCCCCTTGCTGCGCGCGCGCGCGACCGCGTCGATCTCGTCGATGAACACGATGCACGGCGCGTTGGCGCGCGCCTCGCGGAACAGGTCGCGCACGCGCGACGGCCCGACGCCCACGAACATCTCGATGAAGTCCGAGCCCGAGATGCTGAAGAAAGGCACGCTCGCCTCGCCGGCCGTCGCCTTGGCCAGCAGCGTCTTGCCCGTGCCCGGCGGCCCGACGAGCAGCGCGCCCTTGGGGATCTTGGCCCCCAGGTCCGTGAACCGCTTCTGGTTGCGCAGGAACTCGACGAACTCCATGATCTCCTTCTTGGCCTCGTCCACGCCGGCCACGTCCTTGAACGTGATCTTGATGTCCTCCTTCGTGATCTTCTTCGCCGGGCTCTTGCCCACCTTGAAGATGTTGCCGATGCCGCCGCCGCCGCCGCCCGCGCCGCCGCCGAGCCCGCGCATCGACATGAGCAGGAAGCCGACGAGCACGATCGTCGGCAGGAACTTGAGCAGCTCGCTGCCGATGTTGATCTCGTTGGCGTACTGCACCGGGATGTAGTCGTGCGGCCGCAGCCCCATCTGGTGCTGCGCGTGCTCGATCTGCCGCTCGAAGCTCTCCACGCTGCCGATGTTGAAGTAATGCGTCGCCTGCTGGTGCGCCGGCCGCGCGCGCGCCGCCATGGACGGCGCGCGCCCGTGCCCGTCCTCATGCGCCGGCGGGTACGAGTACTGGTGCGCCGGCGCCTGGTGCGGCTGGCCGCCCGACAAGTCCCGCCCGAACTCGTACGGCCCCGCGCCGGAGCGCGCGCTCGGGTCGCTCCACTCGGCGTAGTCGCCCGCGCCGGCCGCCGCGCCGTGCGTGTCGTCGCGGAGGAACACCTTGACGTACTTCTTGTTGACGACCACGACCTTCTCGACCTTGCCGAGCTCCAGGAAGCTGTTGCGGAACTCCTGGTACGTGATCTCCTGCATGGGCTTCTCCACCGACGCCAGGTCCGCCAGGAACAGCGCGGCGACGGCCAGCGGGATCAGGTACGCCATGCCCTCGCGCCCAGAGCTCCCACTGGGACCGCCGCCGGATCCGCCGCCGCCAGCGCCGCCCGACGTCTTCTTCGGACCATTCGCCGCCTTGGAGCTCAGCTTCTTGACCTCGCCCGCGGACTTGTCCGTCGCGGACGGGCCGCTCTTGGGCGGGCCCGCCGCGCCACCGCCGCTCTTGGGGTAGAAGCGCCCGAAGCCTGCGCGACAGATAGGCGAGAGCGTGAGCGAGCCGGCGCCACGCCGCGCCAGAAGCTCGCCTCGCGCGCCGCGCACCCTTCGGGATCTTCTCCGACAACCACGCCGCGAGACTCGTCGCCTGCTCGCGCTCCGCCTTGTTGACTACGAGCGTGGCCGCCGCCATTGGAAGCCGCGCGTCAGGCGTGCATCTATCTCGTTGAGAGCGAGAGCGAGAGCGAGTGTGAAAGCGGGGAACCTACGGTGCGTGAACGTGCGCGTCGTCTGTAGGAGCTGCCGCGCGAGCGCCGCGTTCCTTAGCGGCGCCGCGGGCAGCAGCGCGCCGCCGCGCGTGAGCGCGAGCCCGAGATGCTGCGTCGGTCCGTCCGTCCGTCCGTCCGTCCATCCATCCGTCAGTCGCCGGTCGCCGTCCGTCTGTCTCGTTTGCTCCTGCCCGCGCGTACCTGGTGCAGCGCGTGCAGGCGGCGCGGGCCGCCGACGGGCGTGCGCAGCGCCTGGAGCGCGTCGCGCTGCAGCCGCCGCGTGGTCGTCGCGATCATGAGCCGCGCGCGGGGGGAGCCGAGCCGGTCGATGCGCGCCGCTCCCGATCGCGGATTACCCAACAAGTCGACTCTGCTGATCGCTCGGCTCGGCCGGCAGGTCAGGCGGGAGGCGGGCTGTGGTGGCGCTTCCCCCGCGAAAACGGATCGCAACCATTGCCGCCCAACCGTCACTCCTCGCGGAATGCTGGTTGCTTGGCGGAGGTCGGACGGGGCGGAGCAGAGGCGTATTGTTCTGTCCCCCAGGGTACGCGTGCATGTCAAAGCGTGACGTGAGGGTCGTGCGACCTTCGCGCAACCTGCGGATTTGACTGGTGGCGCGGCCGGTTGGGTCTCTTCCGGCGGCGTCGGCAGCGCAGCGGCGGCCGGTATTCGTTCACTTCGCCCCCAAGGAACACCCGACTGACCTGATGGCTGACGCTGCCCCGAGACCTGCTGGCGAGCGCGGCGGCTTCGGCCGCGGCCGTGGACGTGGCGGCCCGCGTGGCCGCGGACGTGGCCGTCGCGGCGGCCGCGAGGAGAACAAGGAGTGGGTGCCCGTGACGAAGCTCGGGCGCCTGGTGAAGGAGGGCAAGATCTCGTCGCTCGAGGAGATCTACCTCTTCTCGCTGCCCATCAAGGAGTGCGAGATCATCAACCACTTCCTCGAGTCGTCGCTCAAGGACGAGGTCATGAAGATCATGCCGGTGCAGAAGCAGACGACGGCCGGCCAGCGCACGCGCTTCAAGGCCTTCGTCGCCGTCGGCGACAGCAACGGGCACATCGGCCTGGGCGTCAAGTGCGCCAAGGAGGTGGCCACGGCCATCCGCGGCGCCATCATCCTCGCCAAGATCGCGCTCGTGCCGGTGCGCCGCGGCTACTGGGGCCGCATGGCCGGCAACCCGCACACGGTGCCCAACAAGGTCACGGGCAAGTGCGGCTCGGTGCGCGTGCGCCTCATCCCGGCCCCGCGCGGAACGGGTCTGTGCGCCGCCCCCGCGACGCGCAAGCTGCTCGGCATGGCCGGCATCGAGGACTGCTACACGTCGGCGCGCGGCCACACGCGCACGCTCGGCAACTTCGTCAAGGCGACCTTCTACGCGCTGCGCGCCACGTACGCGTACCTGTCGCCGGACCTGTGGGAGCAGCACTCGTTCCAGGCGTCGCCGTACCAGGAGCACACGGACTTCCTGGCCAAGACGGCCATCAAGAAGTAGGGTGTCTGCCCCCTGCTTCGACCAGCCAGCGGCGAGCCGAGGGGAAAGCGTGTGAACGAGCGCTACGGTGCGTAGGTGTCGACCCCTCGACGCCCGGCGGCGGCTGCGGCGTCCGAGTCCCGGGAAAGCGTTAGGCGAGCGCTACGGTGCGTAGGTGTCGACCCGGGACGGTGCCTTTGGGGTGAAAGGAAGCGCAGTTTAGCCTTAGCTCTCGTGGCTCCGCCTCCTTGCACTGGTGCGCCGCCTACTTGTCCTTCTTGAGCTCGTCCACGGCCGCGGAGGCGCTCGCGTCGCCGTCCGCGGCGCTTGACGGGGTGTACGCCTTGATGCAGTCCACGCTCTGCTGCAGCAGGAACTGGATCACGGGCGTGATGGCCTGCAGCTTGCCCTGCAGCACGCCCGACACGTCCAGCACGCGCTGCTTGAGCGCGTCCACCTTGGCCGCGTTGCCCTGCGCCTCCGCGTCCCGCAGCTGGTCGCGCACGGCTTTGAGCTCCGCGCCGGCCACCAGCACGACCTCGAACGCGAACAGCTCGTTCAGGAACGTCCTGGTCGTGCGGGTCAGCAGCCGCGACATTGCGCGCGTCAGAGCCGTCAAAACCGACGATAGACATAGATGTTCGTGGTGACGCCAGCGATTGCTGCCACTCACGTTCTGCGCCGCCGCCGCGTGTCCGTCGCGTGCCAGTTCGCAAAGCAACAATGCGCGCTGAGGGTCAGATCGCCAGCAGCCCGTCGGCCGGCGAGTCGGCGCGCAGACGCACCCGAGCGTCGGCTTGTCTTCGGGCTTCATGATGCTCGCGCGCGCGGCCGCCTGCGTCCACTTGCGGTAGAGGAAGCCAGCGACCGGCAGCATGAGCAGGAGGCCGTGCACGAGGCCGCGCCAGTACGTGGAGAGGCAGTCGTCGTCCATGCTGGCGCGCGCCGCGGGTCGAGGGGCCGAGTGAGGAAGCGGCGCGCGCTTGGGTGGCGATCGCCCGGATTGATCATTCGTTCGTTCCAGGGGGTGGAACACAAACAGATAGCACTATGAAACTAGATACTGTGTATGAATGCGTGTTGATGTCGTATCCATCTCAATAGCAATCGAGCGATATGGAACCTCCGTTTGGCGATTCGATGGGTAAATTTGCTGGCTATTGTTGGGTGCGTAACTGGAAGACGGACGGATCGGGGAAACGTATCTTCTGGATACTTTCCGCACACCATTGGATGCACAAGCAAGGCCGAAGAGCGTCGCCTGAAGCGGAGCCAGCGCACCAAGTGGCGTCGCGAGCAAGCGAGCGCCTTGGCTGCGCGGTCGACGAGCTCGAGCCTCGGCAGGTCGACGACGAGAGCGCCGCCACGCCGGCCGAGCGAGTCGCAAGACGCGTATGCGCAATTGACCTGATCTGGCTATGCCTCCTCCTCCCTCCTCGAAAAAGAACGCGTTGCGGTCGTCTGGTCTGACGGATGCTACCGTTCCCCTCCTCCAAAGTACGCCGTTCCGTCGAGGTTCTGGGGTTTTTCCCTGATGCGCATCGCCTGCTCGCCCTACATCCGACAAGATCGGAGTGTTGGTCGTCCCGTCCCGGCGGCGGGGGAAGGTGGGCCACCAAACCAAACCAGTCTCGGCCGCAAAGAACAAACGCGCCGCCGCCGCCGTCGCCGCTGCTGCCGCTGCATCCGCCGCCTCCTTCTCTTCCCGGCCGCTCCCGCCCGCCCGCTCGATCGCTCGCCATGGTGCACGTCAACAAGCCGCTGGTGCTCGGCGCTCTGTCCGTTGTGGCGGTCGCGGCGCTCGTGTTCGCGCTCGTGCGCTCGGAAAAGTCGTCGGTGCGTTGCTGGCCTGCGCCTGCCTCGAGCCGCGGACAGGCGCGCACGCGCTGCTCGCCGCTCTTGTCGCCGCCGTTGTTGCTGTAGCCGTCCATGGTCTGCTGGTCGGCCGGCCAGTGGACCAGTAGCGGCAGTCGCTGACCGCGCATGTGCTGCGGCGCAGAGCAAGAAGGACAAGAAGGGCGAGGACGCGGTGCGCGAGGTGCCCAACCTGCACAAGGAGCAGCTCCTGAGCATCCTGGAGACCATCTGCACGCAGATGGGCCAGGTCGTGGTGCGTAGCTAGCGGTCGTGGCGCGCGGCGGCTCTAGCGAAGGACTGACGCGGCGCGTGCAGATGCAACTGGCCAAGCTGGAGGCCAAGATCCGGCAGGAGTCGTCGCAGAACGGGCGGTCACTGCCGGAGGACCAGCTCGCGTCGTACCTGATGGGCCAGTTCGAGGAGGCCATGAAGGCGATCGAGGCGCAGGTGTACGCCAAGTACCAGACGACGGAGGACGAGGTGAAGGTCGCCACCGAGTTCTACGAGGAGGAGGAGGACAAGGACGTGGCCAACGCGGTGGCCAAGCTGCAGGAGCTGTACCGCGTCATGACGGGCGGCGGCTTCAGCGACGTCGAGGTGCCGGCCGACCTGACGCTGAGCAAGTTCATCGACATCATGCAGGAGACGATGGAGTCGCTGAACGTGGCCATGGAGGAGGTCTGCCTCGAGGTCAAGGAGCTGGACCCGGAGAACAAGGAGGAGGCCATCAACCAGCGGTACGTCAAGCGCGCGGACAACCTGTCGACCGAGATCCACGCCAAGCACGGCCTCACGCGCGAGGTGCTCCAGGCCGCCATGATGAAGTACCAGCAGGAGCCCGCCTTCCTCATGGCCATGACGGAGCTGCAGCAGCAGCAGGCCGAGCGCTTCGCCGCCGCCGCCGCCATCTTCAACGGCGAGGTCAACATGGGCCTCTCGGAGTGAGCGGCGCCCGCGGCAGGACGAATCATCTAGAACGGACGACGCCTCGGCGCGCGCAGACAAACAAGCACACAATTTTCCCTCTCGCGGCCGCGCCGCTCCCTGCATCCGTGCTATTTCCGCCGCCGCCACCGCAGCGGCAGGCCAACCGCAGGCCGACCACTGGCCAACCGCGGGCTGGCGCCGCCATGCAGCGCGACCGCCTCGACGGCTGGATGGTCCAGCAGATCGCGCACGCCGATCTGGCCAGGGACGCGCTGCTCCTGCTGCCTGCGCGGCCGGCGCGCGCGCCGCGTGCCGCCGCGGCCGCCTCGTCCTCGTCCTCGTCCTCGTCCCCTACGACCGCGGGCCCTCTGGCGGCGGCCAACGCCGACGCCGACGCCGACGCCTCGCCGCGCCAGCGACGGCTGCGACTTGCGGGTGAGCGGTCCGCCGCCGCCAGCCACATCGCCGACGAGCAGTGGCGCGCGCAGTTCGGTCGCCGCGGCGCGCCGCTCGTCGAGGGCGAGCGCGTGGACCGCACGCGGGCGTTGCGCGGCGCGCCGGACGCCGACAGCGCGCCGCCGTCGCCGTCCCCGCCGCTGCTCTGGGGGCTCCCGCGCGAGCACGTGCTCGCCTTCATCCGCCAGGCGCTCCTGCCCGCGTCCTGGGCTGAGTACGCGCCGCCGCCGCTCGATCGCTCGCCTGCCCGCCCGTCCGCCGCGCCTCTCACCGCGTCCGTCCTCTCGACTGCCGCGCAGCGCTCGGCGCGCCACCGACCGAGACCGAGCCCAGCGCGGCGCGGACGACGACGAGCGCTCCCAGTCGCCGCCGACCAAAGCGACGCCGCGCGAGCTCCCGCGCGTGGCGGCGCTCCCGCCCGCGACCCGCCGAGGCACGCGCGCCGCCCACCAGCGAGCGAGTCCGCCAGCGCCGCCGCGCGCCGCGACGCCCGGGCCGTCCGAGACGCGGTGCGCTCACGCGTCGCTCCTGCTGCGGGGGCGACGCCGCCGACTGACGCGGATGGCCGTGCTGCGCGCAGCATCGCCAAGCTGCTGGCCGAGCTGCGCGCCGACCCCGCGCAGCTCGCCGCCTTCCTGGTACGTTCCGCGTCGCTCACGTCCGCTGCCTCCGTCTCACGCGCTCTCGCCGTCTCCAGCGCGACGTCGAGCGTGCGCAGAGCAGCCAGCGCCAGGCACGTCCGTCCGTCCGTCTCCGCCGTCGCTGCTTGCCGGCTCGTCCGTCGCTCACGCTCGTGCTTGATCTCAGCAGCGCACGGGCGCCTCCGACGTACGCGCGTCGCTCGCCGGCCGCCACGCCCGCACGCTGCCGCATCGCCCACCTCACGCTTTGCTCTCTCTCGCTCGCTCGCTCGCCACGACCCGCAGAAGCTGCGCGAGAACAGGGAGCGCGCCGCGACGCCGCGCTCGCCGAGGGACCGCGAGGACCGGTGCGCTCGCTGTCGCTCCTCGCTGTCTCTCCGCCCTCCGCCGCTCCACTGCTCACGCCGCCCGCGATCCCTACGAACCGACCGACCGACCGCGCCAGCAAGAAGCAGGGCGAGGCGCGCGCGGCGCGCGTCCGCCAGCAGCGCGAGTGCGTCGTTCAGCGCGAGGACGCGCGCGCCGCCGCCGTGTGGGCCGCCTACCAGCGCCGCGTGCAGCCACCCGAGGCCGCGCGGGTTCCGCCGAGCGACGAGGAGCGCGCGCGGCGAGCGCTCGCGAGGCGCCAACGCGTGTGGCTGGCGGCCGCGGCGTTCTCGGCCGCGACCGCCGCGCTGCACGCGCAGCTCATGCACGCGCGGGTGCTGCGGCAGGTCGCGCGCGCGCGCAGCCGGTCGGCGCGCGTCATCCAGCGGCTGTGGCGCCAGTGGAAGTGGCAGAACGCCTCGCGACACACGGTGCTCGTCTACTCGTGGCTGCGCCGGTGCCTCTGGAAGCTGCTCTTCCGCGCGCGCGTCGCGCGCAAGCGGCGCTGCGCCGCGCTGCTGCAGCGCTTCATGGTCGACAACTTCTCCGGCAGCCGCGAGACGCGCAACTTCAACCACATGATGGCTCGCTGGCGCGCCAAGGTCATCCACGCGCAGCGCCTCGGACTCGCCTTCGTGCTCTGCTCACGCGCGCGCGCGCTCGCGCTCTCCCTCAGCTGGGACGCCGCCGACCACGAGCGCCAGCGCAGCGAGCGCCGGCGACCGCCGCCCGGCGACGGCCTCGAGCGCGGCGGCAAGCGGCCGAGTGGCAGCGCCAGCCCTGGCGCCGGCTCCCGCGCCGGGAGCGCCGCGCGCCGCGTCACCTTCCGCCCTCCGCGGACGGCGCCGGCCGAGTCTCCCGCCGCCGCGAGTCCCGCGTCTCCGCCCGCGGGGTCGCTCGACGACCGGTGGTCGGCGAGGCGCAGCTCGATCGTGCTGCAGCAGCTCGACGCCGTGGACGACCGGCTGGCGGCCATGCAGCAGCTCGTGGCGTCCGTGGAGCTCCCGCGGCTCCAGCAGCAGCCGCACGCGCAGCGCGTCATCCGCGTGCCCAAGAGGTTCGTCTCGCGCCGCCGCGCCTCTCCTCGCCGCGTCCGACGCGACTACTCACGGCTCGCGAGCACACGGCCGGCTCGCTGACCTCGCAGCATCAAGACGCGGCTGCTGAACGAGCACCTGGCGGCCGCGCGCCGCGAGTACATGCGCCAGCTGCGCGCGTACCGCGAGCACGTTGCCTGCGCGAGCTACGCCATGTGAGCCCTGCGCACCTCCGTCGGCGACGTGCATGGCGCCTCCGCTCACTCACTCACCCGCGCCATGGCCCGCGCCGGAGACAGGGAGGTCAAGCTGGACGACGCGCGCGCCATCGTCCAGAGCTCCTCGCACGGGCGTGCGGCAAGCCGCGGTACCGCCGGCGCCGGCGCCAGCGCCAGCGCGCTCGCTCCGCCCGTCTTCAAACTCTTCTCGCGGCCCGAGGCCATGGCCGCGCTCGTGCGCCGAGGCGTGGCGCTAGCGCTCGACGCCGACCCGGAGCTCAAGGCCGCCATCGAGCGCCAGGACCTGCGGCGCGCGGCCGTGGCCTCGCGGCCCTCGGGTCGGCCGTCCCTCGCGCCGTCACCGCCCAAGAAGAGCCTCGTGCTCGCCGGGCCTTCCTCGCCTTCGCCTTCCCGGCGCGCCGCCAGCCCGTAGGCCAGCAGCGGCGGCGCGGGGGAGCGCTGGGGTCCCGCCCCGCGACAGGAGCAGCTACTTGTATTTGGGCATCAAGGGCAACGAATAACTTACGACCTGGAGGCGTGTTCCCCGCTCAGGGGCCGCGCCGGCGCGCGGGGCAGCCTGGCCTGTATGTTACACTCTATCGATTTCTTCGGCGCGGATCGCTCGCGGCGACAGCCCAGTGCTCGACGAGACCGACCCGCGCAACACGTGCAGCAGGTCGGGGCGAGTAAGGTTGCTCGCGCGCATAGCGAGCGTCTCGCTGCCGCACACCATCGAGCCCTCGTCGTCCTCGTCCTCGTTGTCCGACTCCTCAATGTCCTCGAACATGGGGATGCTGTCGTCCCACGACAAGTTGATGTCCGCCTCCGTCTCTCGAATCGAGTTGTTCGGCTTCTCGCCGCCATGGCTCAGCCGTAGCAGGTCCGCTGGCACGTTCAGGATCGGCGTCTTCTTCTGGTTGACCACCTGCGCGTCTTCCAGGTGCTTCGCCTTGGGAGCCCGTCCGCGCACCAGCGTCACGAGCTCCAGCTTGAGCATTGGCGAGTGCAGGTCGATCGGGATCGCCTCGATCAGCCCAATCGGCTGGGAGATGCCCTTGAAGTTGTAGTAGCCGTGCGACTTGAACTGGAAGAGCGTCGTGCCCGCCACCTCCGTCAGCGTGTCCGACTTGGACACCACCTGGCTCCGAAACGGTCCCGAACTGAACGCGTTCCACGCGTCACCGCCGATCAGGATCTGGGATCCGTGAGCGGACTTGGCGATCCGCGCCGTCTGGTTTACGATGTTGCCGAAGTAGTCGGCGCGACCGCTCGTCTTGTGCGGGCTCACGCTGGCGGGGACGCCCGTCTCGATGCCCATCGACATGGAGAACATGAGCTCCTTGTTCTCGCTCTCGTGGTTCCATGTGCGGAACTTCTGCCGGATGCGCAGCTGAAACTCGCCGCACCACAGGATCGCGGCTGCAGGGTTGAAGAACGCCAGCATAAAGTCCCCCTGCAGCTCTTGGCACTCGTAGCCGTTGTGTTTTCGGAGCAACTCGCGCGCCACCATACACAGGGTCTTGATCCGCTCCGCCAGCTCTTCAGCGTGGCAGCGCACGAGCGGACGAGCGCCTTCGATGAAAGTGAACACCATCGTAACTGGCTTCTGGGCAGATGGCGCGTCGCGCATCCCTAGCGCGAGCTGCTGGGGAGAGTTCAGGCTCGGGAACCGACGGCACTCAAGGTCCCGCGGCAGCAAAAGCATCAGCATCACCTCGTCGCCAAGCACCGCGTGACACCCGAGGTCCTCGACGACCGGATTCCCCAGCTGCACGAGCTGCTCCTTCAATCGGTCCCACACGCTATCGCTGAGGATGATCTGTCCGCCATGCGCATACTCGCTAACTGTCTTGGTCCACTTGACGGCGTCTGACAACGATTTGTCGGGGGCCTCGTCCGGATCGGCTGTGTGGATAACCATCCGCACTCGGAAGCCGCGGTACAGCAACATCTTCTTCTTCGACTTGCCGCTCGTGGTCGCGTATACTTCCTTAGTGTCGTCGAACTGCTTGAGCAGCTTCTCATTCCATGCGGCGTACACCAGGCTTAGCTGCAGTGAAAGGCACCACTTGGCGGCATGGAACTCCGAGGCGAACGCGATCACGAAAAGTCCCGAGCGCGAGTGGCTCAAGATCTCCTGACCTCCGTACTCGGACGCGAGCCGCGACAGCACCGTGTGCTCGTATAGCAGCTTGGCCTCCTCCATCAGGTCCTTCGCCTGCGTCACCATCTCGCGGAACCCTTGCACCGAGACCTGCACGATCACCACCTTCTCCCACGGCACGGGCGTCAGGTCACCCAGGTCTGTCTTGATCTTGGCCATCGACGATTTCTTCACCACAGAGCTCATGGTCGAGTTCTCGGACCCGGAGAGCTCCGACCTGGCGGCGAACGCGTGCTCCAATTCAGCGGCCAGGTGCGGGAACAGCGGCCGTGGAAGCGACGGCTGATGCGAGTGTGGAGCTCCTGGGTGCCACGCGTTGAACCCGCTCGACGCGACCGTGCTAGTGCTCGAGGTGGCCGTGCTGGCCCCGTTGTTCGCATTGCTGCTGCTGGCGCTCGCGTGGGCTGTCGAGGGCGGGACGGCACGCGCGAGGTCCAGCGTTGGCCCGTCCGTGGGGCTGTGCTGCATCCCCTGCACCGCCTGCTGCTTGGCCTCGACCATGAGTGGGTAGTCGCCCGTCGAGTCCTCGGCCATGCTGCCGCGCGCGCCGGGCGCATTCGGGTTGTTGCGGAACGAGTCGCTCGAGGTGACCGAGTTCTTCTCGTCCGTGTACGACGTGAACTCGCAGTTGCGCGGCGACTGCGGCCGGCCCCAGGGCTCGCCGCCGCGCCGCGTCTCGTCGTCCAGGCCGCCTCCCTCGTCGCGGTGGACGTGCTGCAGGTACGGCGCCAGCTCGCGCACGATGTCGTTGCGCGGCAGGCATTTCTCCAGCACGCGCATGCAACACCACCAGCACATGGCAGGCGCGTCGCGTGGTCCGCCTCGGTCGGTCGCTCACTCACTCACTCACGCGCTGCGTCCCTCAGGCGGCCCACCCGTCCTCGCACCGTCCGTACGAGCAAGAACTAACTGGCTAGCGCCGCCGCCGCCGCCGCCGCCGCCGCCGCCGCGTGCAGCCAGAGAGCGCCTCGGTTGTCCGCGTCTGTCGGCCGGCGTCCGTCCGTGGGCGGCCGCCTCGCCTGGAGCGCTGCTTGCTTGGTGGCTTCCCCGGCCGCGCGCTCCGCTCGCTCGCTCGCTCCCTTGCTCGCTGCTGGCGTGGAGGCCTTGTGGCCGGGCCTTTCTCGCCTTCTCCTCGCGCGCCGCCGGCACTTGCCGTTTGTATGCGCCGCCCCCTCTTTTCTGTCAACAAGCGATCGGTCACACGGTTGGTTGTTTGCTTGTGTGCTGGTTTCCGCGCGGGTTGCTTGCGGAAAGCGAGGTTTTTCCGACCCCGCGCGAGGTTTTGACGTGAGGGTTGGGTTCTTGCCTCTTTTTTTCCGGAACGTTTTTCCGCCTCCTTCAGCATACTGGCGGCAAGTGTGGATGCCGCCTGGCCGTGTCTTTGCGAGCCCGATCGCCAGTGTAAAACGCACCACAATCATCGCCCGATTACTGGCCGATGAGCGTCATCGCCACGCCATGGCATGGCTTGACCCTGGCTGCTGTTTGCATGCGCCGCGCATATACCGGCGGCGCTCGCGGCGGCGGCGCGGGCGGAGGTTCCAGCGCGTGCCACCGTGCTCAGTCCTCACGCGGCGCTCTCCGTGTCGAAAGTAAGTGACGTCGATGGCAGAAGGAGAAGAAGTGGCGGCTTCTTTTTCTCCCCCGCCCCGAGACGAGTGCGCACTGCGCAGGCGCGGCGAGTCATGAACGGACCTGCAGCGTAGACCCGTTCTCTCCGCACGGAACGCCGCCGAAGCCGCGCTCCTGGACGCCAGTGGCGTCAACAACCACTCGTCAGGGACGCAGCGCGGGAGCATCCCGGCTGCCATCACGGAGAAGAGCGGATGTGCAGGATGCAGCACCGCATCCATCACGAGGGAACGCATCGAATGCACCAACAGAAGGACGATAGTGCCACGCCGACAGCGGGCGGACGGCACCTTCCTCCTTCCTTGACCAGCAACGCGCCATACCGCCATGGCGGCTCTACGCTACCGTGCCTACGACGACGAGTTGGCAATGATCATGAGCAGCGTGATGTACATCTGGATCTTCTCCTTGATCATGAGCATCACGGCCGCCGACAGCGCACCCTGTGCAGCACAAACACGACAACGCAGCCAACCGATCAGACACTGCGACGTCACACAGAGCAATGAAGCAGTGCGCACGCACCTTGGTGAGCTCGGGCCAGAGCCCGCGGTAGAGCGCTAGTGGACCCTCCTCGTCGTACACGCGCTGCAGCGTCGTGACAATGCCGTCCTGCGGAGCGGGCGCCGCGCACTGGCCGCCCTCGACGTCAGCAGCAACTGCTGCGCTCTTCTTCTTCTTGGACTGCACGATCACCTTGGCGCGGATGTACGGGAACAGCACCAGCGTCGCAATCGACCGCGCGACCGCCCCGAGCACGAACGCCTGCAGCAGCACGTGTCAGCGACAACTCCACCGAACTGAGCCGCGTGGTACGTGTGTGCGTCTATGTATCTCACCTCTAGCGCGCCGAGCGAGTGGGCCGCCTTCTTGAACCGCGCAAGGTACACAGCCTTGAAGCGCTCGAAGACCGTGTACTGGATGGCCGGCTGCAAGCACAGTACGAAGTAAGCGTGGAAGCCCTTGTAGAAGCCGCCGACGCCGCTCTCTTCGAATACGCCGCGGATGATCTGCAGCACGCCGCCATGGCCCTTGGTGCCCGTCTGGAGCTTGGTCGCGATCACCTCCATGGGCAGCGTCACGGGCAGGTGCACGAACTCGCTCAGGTACCCGATCGCGAGGTTCGTCGCCGTGCCGATGGGTTTGCCGTCGCGGGGCGCCACGAGCTGCGCCAGCAGCGTGTACGCGTAGAAGTAGAAGAACTTGGAGGTCGTGGACTCGGCGACCTTGTACTGCATGCCCTTGTACAGCGACTTGATCATCGCGAGCTGCCGACCCGCAGCCGGCGCGCCGCCGTCGTCCTCCGGCAGCGCCTTGGCGCCAGACTGCATGCGCGTCTTGAGCGTGTCGAGCGGGTACAGGATGCTCGTGGACATGAAGCCGCCCACGCCGGCGGCCGTCGCCGCCGCCAGCATCTCCATCGGCTTGCTCAGCGCCATCTCGCCGTCGTCCGGGCTGCCGCTGCTTGGTCGTCGCTTGCTCTTCTGCGGGAGCGTCCACGTTGGGTTTTCGCCTGGAAGAGGCGCGGTAAGCGTACTTAACGGGGAGTGTTTCGTGAACAAGATTGGATTTGAGCCAATCAGACGCCGCTGCGATGTCGCCCACCACCGCCGAAATGATTGCGCCAGTTTTAGTGGGGAAGTTGCTCAAACGTTGCTTGAACCGTCCCGTCGCTTTCCCATGTTGCTTCATCGTGTCCTCCGTTGTTGCTCGGAGAGTCGCACGCCCACAACAACGAGGCGGCCCGCCACATCAGAAAGCGTCTCGAGCTGCCCAAGCGTCGGGTGTTCTCGCGCCGCGCCGGCTCAGCAGCGTCCAAGCCAGCACCGCCGCCGCCATGAGTGCCGCCACCGCGCTCTCCCCGGCATCGCTGCGGTCGGAGCTGCCGGCCAGCGCGCGTGAGGGCTTCTGGGGTCCCGCCACGTCCACGATCGACTGGTGCGAGATCAACTACGAGCGCAGCTACTACGTCGCCGAGTACTGGAACACGATCAGCAACCTGCTCTTCGTGCTCGTCGGGCTCTACGGACTCGCGCGGTCCATGAAGCAGGGCTTCGAGTGGCGCTTCCACCTGCAGTTCGTCGGCATCATGGTCACGGGCTTCGGCTCGGCCATGTTCCACGGAACCCTCCAGCACGTGTACGTTGTTACGTTGGATCCGCCGGCTGACTGACCTGGAAAACGCGTCCCGCTGACAACAAGCGTTCGCTTGTCTGTCTGTCTGTGCGTCTGCATGTATGTATGCACGAACGACCGCAGATACCAGCAGTGCGACGAGACGCCCATGGTCTGGGCCATGCTGACATGGTGAGCGATCTTTGTCCGCGGCGTATTGTCTGTCGCCTGGGCTCGGTGCGCTGACCTCTCGGCGACGAGCTGGACAGGATCTACATCGTGTACTACAACGAGATCGAGCAGCTCCGCGTGCCCAACTGGCTCGTCATCGCCTTCCTCGTGTTTGTCGGCGTGGCGTTCGCCGTCATCCACTCGATCTACCGATTCACCACGGTCTTCCAGATCTTCTTTGGTGTCCTCGCTGTGTCCTGTGCCGTGCGGCTCGGGATACACTACAACCAGGTGCACAACCCCCGCGCATTGGCGCTGGCGCGCGCGTACATCTACTTCAGCCTCATCGGCTTCGCCTTCTGGATGGTGGACTACCACTACTGCCGCGTCATGCGCGAGCTGCCGGTGAACCCGCAGGGCCACGCCTGGTGCGTCTAGTGTCTCTGTAAGCAGTGCTCTTGGGCTGGAGCTGACACTCACGCATCTTCGTCTGCGACGAGTGGCAGGTGGCACATTTTCATGGGACTGTCGAGCTACCACGGGCCGATATTTATGCAGTACGTGCGGATGGAGCAGCTGCAGAAGAAGGTCGAGATCCGCGACACGATGTTCGGCATCCGGACCATTGCCGTGCGACCCGACGAGCCGGCGGACGCCCAGAAACCCAAGTCGCTTTAGTCGGCGCGCTTATGGCATACAGCACTCACTAGGCCGATGCAAATGGCCGGAGAGGAAGAAGGCGCCACTACGCTCCCTAAATACGCTCCTGACTGCCCGCGGAGCGACAAAGTCGCTGCGCACGAGCCACTCGCTGTGTACTTGGGCTAGTCCCTGTCCTCCAAGCTGTTGCTACTGCCTAGCCGCTCTGTCGTCGATGTGCCTTCTTCAGACTCGGCGGACGGGCCGCCTCAGTTGATGGCTGCTCCGCTTCCACGCTCGCCGGCTCGCCCCCGAGCGTCGATACCGTGCCCAGCGACCTCTGCGAGCCGTTCCCGTTGCCGTTCCCGTAGAGCCCGGCCGCGTTCGCGTGCGTGATGATAGCGGGCGTCAGCGTCGGCAGCAGGCCTGGCTTGGCTCCGCCGAGCGCCGCGTGGATGGACTCGCGGCGTAGATGCACGCGCGCGAGCCGCGCCTGCGCGTCCTTGAGCACTTCCATAAGTCGCTGGACCTCCTCGATGTTGTGCGTCATGTTGTCCAGCTCAGAACTGATGACGCTCCCCTCCTCGGTCTGAAACGAGTTGCCGCGCACGAGCTTCCTCTTGCCGCTCGCGAGCGAGTCGCCGCTCGACTCGGCCGCGCCGTGCATGAAGGGCTGCAAATTCGGGTTCGGATCCTCCCCGAGGCTCTGCGTGTCGTCCACGAGGCGGCTTACGTCGACCGCGTGCGCGTTATCGAGCACCTTGACGTTGTAGAGCTTGGTCTTGAGCCGCGTGTCCTGCCGACGCTTCTCGGCCTCGGCGAACAGCCGGTCGAAGATCTGCGGGAACGAGTCGAAGACCTCTTCCGCGTCGCGCCGGTCGAGCGACTTGAGCTCGCAGAAGGTCCCGGCCACGACGGTGCACGACCGCGTCATGTTGCGCAGCAGGCCGATCTCGCCGAAGAAGCTGCCGGGCTTGAGCACAGCGAGCATCCCCTCGTTGTCCGGCGAGAGCACCTTGACCTTGCCGCGGCTGATGATGACCATCGAGTTGGCCGGGTCGCCCTTGTGATACACAACATCGCCGCGCATGTACAGCTGCGTCTTGAGCCGCATGACGACGCAGGCGAGGCACGAGTCGGAGCAGCCCTGGAACAGCGGCACGGTCGCGACTAGACTGCGGTGGATGTACAGCGCGATCTCGGCGCGCAGGGCCGGCGAGAGGTCCTCGTCTTCGTAGATGGCCTTCTCGTACCGGTCAGATGTGTTCTTCATGCGCCACAGCGTCTCGTAGTACGCCTTGGTCGCTTTGCGCAGCTCCACGGGCACGTTCAGCGCCTTGAGGTCGCTCATGACCATCCGTACTTTCTCCTGGTACTGCAGCGCGCGCGATCCCGAGCTGATCATGACGGCCGTCACGCTCGCGAGCGTCATACACTGGAATAGGAAGCCGAGGAGGCCCAGCAGCGCGCACATGAAGCCCCACTTCGCCTCGACCTCCACGCCAGAGATGTTGAGCATGAGCAGCACCGCCGAGTAGATCGCCTCGCTGTACTCGAGCAGTTCGTCGCTGTAGCCGACTGGCTCCACGACGTGGCCCGCCCAAAGGCACGCGACCCAGTGGATCGTGGTGATGTAGCACGCGAACACCTGCACCGCGTACGCGTACTTCATGTACTTCCTGCGGCCGCACAGAGCATGAACTTGTCAGCGAGCAGCGCCACCCTGGTGAGCGACCCGAGACGGAGTCACGCACTGGACGAACTTGATCAAGCGGGCGATCCGGAAGAGTTTCTATCGGGTAGACCGTGAGGCAACGAGGTCAACCAGGCGTTAGCTGCATCTGCACCAGCGACTCTCACGCGAGCGAGCCGAGCGCGACGATAGACGCACTGGTATCTTGATGTACTTGAAGGACGCCTTGATCGCTTTTCGTTCGACGCCGGACGATTGATTCCCCAGCATGGACTCGATGGGGATGGAGCCGACGAGGTCCACGAGGAACCAGCCCTGCCGTTGGCACAAAGCGGCGCTAGTCAGCTCGTCTGGTCGACCGCGTGCCAAGCAGTTCGCACGCTATCGGCTCCCAGTCACCTTGAGGTATCGGACTGCGACTTTCCTGCTATCCATAACCACCTCGGCGTCTTCCGTGTACCCCGTCCTGCGGTGAGGCGGCAGGCATTAGGAACCGGCCAGGCGTGGGGCGAACGAGCTGCGGCGGCGTACCGGAAGTTGAGCACCACGTCAAACAGGTAGATCGCATCGGTGCTCTTGTTGAAGACGTACCAGTGAGTCGTGCTCCCCTCCCCGAACGCGATGGTGTAGGGCACTCGCCAGATGAGCACGATGGTCACGATCGCCATGAGGAGGTCCCACCAGTACCGGACCATGGAGTCCGGCAGCAGCATGTACTTGTGCGTCTGGTTCGAGCGCGCCATTCGTATTCGCCGCTCTTGCTCCGTCAGCTTGATGGACAGTCGGTTGGACGCTGGCACGACTTCGTTCTTGTGCGCACCCAGCCCTGCGAGTCGGTGCAGCCCCAATTTGTCCTCGCGCTCCGCCAGCGTCGTGAATTTGCCTAGGCTGATGGGGGCCAGCGTCGCGAGGCTCTCCGTCACATTCGGGCTGACCTTGGCGGTCCCTTCGTGTCCGCCTTCCGTCATCGCTGCCGCCGCGCTGTGCTGTTGCTCCTGTACGACAGCGGCCGCACTCGGGGGATGTTTTGGAGTGAGCTGCGCCTTGAGTAATACCTGCGTCTCCTTCCGTGTGTGCAAATATAGACTGGCTTCCCGTATTTCTGTCTCGCCCTGCGACGAGAAGCGCATGGCGGCTCGAACGAGGCTTCTCGGGTCTCGAACTGCTTGGAGTGCCGAGTCAAGACGCTGCCTGCGGTCGACGCAACGCCTTGGAGACTCCACTGGCACATTACTGACGTCAGTCGACCTGAACCCATAGGTTCATTTTATGCTGTATAAGCCGGTTTTGTATGGAGGAGGCCGGGTTTGCTGCGACTATGGGTTCCACCGCGCCGCCTTCAGTTCACATTTCGCTATCCGGTCGGCAAATTCTTCTGCGATGGGCCAAACTCCGTCCTCGGCACCGGGCGCCTCTCCGGCGGCCGCGACTGCGTCCGGGAGCACCGCGATGGATGTGGAGCTGCAAATCGTCTCCGCCAAGGTGCGTTCCCTCGGTGTGCGGCTGGCGGCGAGGGAGAAACGAGAAGGGCGGCGCGATGCCTCGCGCGTCGGCCCGGCCCCTTTGCCGAGTCCTCGGTTCGCGCGAGCGTCCCTACTGACACCCGCGCGTGCGGTCGCTCGCAGGGCATCGCCGCGGGAGACTTCTTCGGCCTGACGGCGATGCTCAAGGGCCAGTTGTCCTCGAGCGACGCGTACGTGGTGATTGAGGTCGACGGAGCGAAGGTGGCATGGTACGTCACGATCCATCCCGCGCCGCTACGTCCGCTGCAAGCGGCTCTAACGCGCCGCATGCGCTGCTGCAGGACGCGTCCCATCTTCAACACACTCGAGCCCGTGTGGAATGAGACGTTCTTCTTCCGGAATGTCTGGCCCGACGCGCTGTGCCGCCTCTGCCTGTTCGACAAGGACGTGGACGCCGACGACCCGCTCGGCGAGACGCGGTTCCGGGCTCCCAACACGTTCGGCAGAGAAGCAGCGTTCGAGCTCCCCATCATGCGTAACGGGAGCGCCGCCGGCTCGATCCTCGTCAAGGTGGAGTCGCCTCGGCGCTGGTCGTCGAGCTCTGCCGGGTGCTCACTGACGCGGCGTGGCTCCGGCGCCGTGTGAACAGGTCAAGAGCCGACCGATCCGCGTCGAAGTGGGCACAACGCTGCAGCAGTACGGACCCGTGCACTACTCGGTTCACTCGAGCGTGGCCACTGGCATCATCACCTTGTCCGTGTCGAACCAGTCGAGACTCGAATCCTTGGCGTACCGCGTCGAGCTGCAGAACACGCCGCAGTTCCTCAGCACCGACCACGAGTGGAATAAGGACTACCCAGCGATCCAGAGGATCTTCTCGCCGGACTACCCTGAGGCGCCCGTGCTTCGCAAGGCCATCTCGGCGCAGCACGCCGTGATCTACATGCACAACAAGAGCACCGTGTATGGTGCCATGGCGTCGGCCGCCGACTTTTTCCAGCTCGTCCACGACGGCAGGCGCCTCGACAAGCCCGTCCTCTTCACGTACGCCATCACGAAGAAAGGCTGGTACTTCTCCGAGACTGGCGCCGCTTTCTTCAAGGACATGCTCTCCAAGCACATGCTGCACTCATGCGCCGAGTTCTCCGTCTTGTATGCTCGCTCTCACTCGCTGTAGCCCATCTATTTGCGAGCGCGACACTGACGCGTGCATCTTGGACAGATACGCGGGCGAGTTCCACATCCACCAGTCTCGCGACGGGCAGTTGACGCTCGTGGTCGACAACAACAGCGGGACGTACGCGCCGCCGAAGGAAGACCTCCCACGGCTCAAGGCGCTCCTGCAGAGCAATTTCCCCGGGATGTCGGTCGAGGCTTTGGACCGAGACGATCCTTGGCTCCAGCAGGCTCGCAAGGACATTCTCGCTGCGTGGGCGTAGCGAGTATCGCCATCGGTAGCAGGTCACGGCCGAGCAAGTGGCGGCATGGATCGTGGTGGCATGGTATGAGCCTCACGCAAGGCATTCACGCAGCGTTTTAGCCCTCTCCACCAGGACGATTGTCAAGCGTCTTGACACTGACTCGAAGTACGGGGTAGCCAGCGATCTCACCGCCACATTCCAACCACGCGCGCGTGACCTCACGCGCTCTGCCAACAGAACTCTGGCGGACGTCCAAAGCCGGCCACCTCGCACTCGGCGAGCAGCATGAGATTGATGGCGGCGTTGGTATCACGATCCCAATGGCTGCAGCGGCAGGCCGTGTTATCGCAACGCAACACACGATGACAGCGCTGGAGCTCCATCTTGCCCTCATGCACGCGGGGAACTGCCTCGCCCTTCTGCCGCCGGCGACGGTTCTCTTTGCCGCGGAAACTCGTGACCACGAGATAGCACACCTTCGACAATGGCTGGCCACAGGTCGAGCAGAGCTTGCTTGTGTTGAACTCCTTCAACAGAACCGCCATCGCGCGTCTGGCGAGCGTCTCGCGCAGTCCCTTCACAGGGTTTGGAGCATGTCCTCGAGTGCCACTGCGTCGACTCCATCCACCGTAGGCAACCAGTGTCTGCGCGTCGGGAACCGGCACAATGCGTGCCGTGATCGTGTTCACCACCACTTGCGCGCACTGCTTCTGGAAGAACTTCCTCTTCGCAAAGCAGTGGTCCCCGTAGAATCGTTCCAACGGCTGCGGGTGCGTCAGTACGTAGCGCAGTCGCTCGAGGTATCGCACATACGATGAGGTCTTGAACGACGGCATCCCGGCGATTCGATCACCATATTCTTGTTGGAACCGTGCGCGGAGAGACTCTTCCCACGCATTCCCTCGCCGAAACCCCGTCAAGTGTCGGTATTCCTTCGAACTCACGCTCACGATAGCATTCCCGTCCTTTGTCCACCGCCTCTTGTTCCCCCGACCTATTCTCGCTGAATCCAGAACGGGTAGGCAGCCTTTTGGTTCGACTTGCAGCGGCGCCGCAACTTTCTCTTTCTCCTGCGGCGTCGTCCACAGCGCGTCTTGCCGATGGTGCGGCAGACCGCCGTGCACAGCGATCGCATACCAGGATCGAGGCCAACCACGGTGTCCAGAAAGTAGTTGCCTGGCAACTGCGCTCGGATATCCTCGTTTTGGAGCTCATCTGCGGCGTCGCTCGTGCGGTGGCGTGCTGTCTGCTGCTCAACCGCGCTCTTCGGACGATACAACAAGACGCTCGCCCCGTAGCCGTCAGTAGTGATGTGGTGAGCGAAGGCGTTGCTTCGCTCGGTACGCCTTCTTCTCGGCCTTTGTCATGTGGCTGGTGTCCTCGTGGTAGCGGACGCCGATGTACAACCGCAAGCGCTTGCGGAAGTGTCCTCGGAGCATGATACCAGCGTTGGCGGCCATCTGCTTCCCAGCTCATACTTGTGCTCTGTCATACCTAGCGTCATGATCACCGGGGAGCAACCCACTTGTGCCTGCTCGTCTTTGTACATCGCGATGGTTCTCCATAGCTGCGGATGTCGGAGCTGAATCTGCCGGACACCATGGGATGCTGCCGCCGTCGAGATGCCGTAGCAGCAGTGCATGAAGAATAGTTGATCGAACACTGGCAGCTCGAGGCTCTCGCTCAGGTTGTCGTCTCCTTCAGCACCACCGACGCCAAAGCAGCAGAGAACACGTCTAGACGTCGCCGCGCGCAAGCAAGCGAGCAAGAACCTGGAGCACTTCGTTTTGAAGAAGAGGCTCCACGGATTCTGCAAGCCGGAAGCGCGCGATCTTCACCGGGACAGCTGCATCACGGACGTGAACCACGAAGCCATGGACGCACACCTGCTGGCTCAGTTCTACGCGCTTCGCCAACTCGCTGCAAAGTGGTCGGCAGGTCCAGCCAAGGAGTTCGCCCAGCGTCTCTCGCGCCTCTGTGAAGTCGTCGTGGTCGATGAATACCGCACAAGCAAGAAGCACCACGAGTGCAGCGTGGTCGCCGACCTCGAGAACCAGCAGAAGGAGCACGTCTGCCGCAACGGTGTTGTGTGCAAGTTCCCTGTCCACAAGGTGCTGCACTGCCTGGAGAAGCACGGTGGGTGCGGAAGGACGGAGAACCGCGACGCGAACGCGACGCACAACATGCTGAAGATCTTGCAGCACCAACTCGCGGGTCTATCTGAGCATCCCTCCGGTCTGCAACGGCGACCCAGGAGCTGATCAAGTCTCTACCTTCATCACCCTTCAGCGCATCCAATGGGTGGCTCGACGAGAGAGATGTCCCAGTGGCACGGGCGTCCAACTAGGTGCTCCGAGTGACATGGGAGCGAGTCTGTGAGAGCAGCCTCATTGCTGACAGTCGGTCCTTTTACAAGCAAAACGGGGGTCGACCAGAGATGGCGATAAATGTATTTGATACTCCAATTCTCCAATACAGATATGTCAAATTATTTATTGACGAGTGGCTCAATACCCAATCAATACGATCAGACAGTCTTAACAGATTCCAATATGTTTAGTCCACAGAAAGATTGAGAAGATTGAGCATGTGGACTGTGTGGCGCTCATTCGTCGTTACCCGCCGAGCAGCGATGGCGCGGCCAAGCGCGAAGGAGCTGACCAGAGTGCTCTTCGTTCCTCAGCCTGATGGCCGCCTGCAGTGCCGCCTGTGCACCGCTCTTCGCACGCCTAGTCGCAACGGCGGATACACCAACACCACAAGCCACCTACTAAACAAGCACCACGACAACTACTTGGAGGCGTACGAAGATCTCACAGGGACAGCAAGCACTATCGACGGGTTTGTCTTCGTCAAGGTGGACAAGGATGCGATGAACACGTTCCAGTGGATGGACTGGATCGTGATGGATCACCTGCCGATCGCATTCTGTGAGAAGCCCGAGCGCGCAAGTACTCGACGCTGTCGATCATCAGCACAGGGACTCTCTGCGAGCGCATGGTGGCCGTTGAAGACGCTGTTGTCGAGCGAATTCGAGAGCGACTCCGCGAGCGGCCATTCGGACTTCTTTTCGATGCCTGGACCGAGTCATCGACCCACTACGTCGCCGTCATCGCAGCCACACCAGCGCAAGACGACCCATCGGTTGCTGAGAAGTTCCTGCTGTGCTTCACCCCATTTGAGCACGAGGATGGCATGGACTCGACGCATTCATCGAACTTTTCGACTACGTGTTGGACCACTACCGACTGAGCGCGTCGCGTCTGTGATTCATGACCTACGATCACGCCAAGGTCACCGGCGCGCTCGCACGAATGGCGCAAGTCCTGATGCTAGGCTGCGCGAGCCATCGGTTCCAACTCGCCCTCAACCACATGCTCCGACCCTCTGACAAGCTCCTGACCAAGATCAACGACCTGATGGGGCGACTCAACACTGTGAAGAATCGAGTGAGGGTGCGCAAAGCTGGGGGTCGCGCTCCTGTCCAGCGAAACGCCACTCGCTGGAGCAGCACATTCGCCATGGTGAAGTGCTTCTTCGAGATTTTCGACTTGACCGACCGTCTGGACGCGAACCTCGTCGATGTCATTCCAACGCCAAGGGAGGTGATTCAACTGGAGCAGATGCTCACGATGCTGAAGCAGTTTGAGAGCGTTAGCAAGAGACAGCAACGGGATGGAAGCGATAGCGGCAAGCGGGAGGCTGGCAGGGCGGTGTCCCTCGATGGCGTCCGCAAGATTTTTGACGGCGTCATAGCGCACTACGCTGAAATGGCGGTCTACCTCGGGTGTCGCGCAGCTATCGTTCACTCCCCGGACTTCGAGGAAGCTGTGAGCAAGGTCTTGCTCGGGAAGGAGGCGAAGCTGACGTCGACGGAGAGAGACCAACTACGCCGCCTTGAATGTCCAACGCCCGCCGACAATCGATACGCAGACACAGAAGAGGCCATTGCCGACAAGGTCTTGAAGGTATCAGAGCAGAAGCCGTGGAGATACATCGACCTGCACTGGATCCCGGCGACGTCTAACGATGTTGAGCGTCTATCCTCGACAACCGGCCGTGTCTACACCGAGCGGCGGCGCAAGATGGAGCCAACCCATCTCGAGACGCTTCTCTTTCTCGAGTACAACCGCTCGTTGTGGGACGCGCCGGTTGTCGCTGCAGCTGTAGAGCGATCCCGCCGCCACAAGCGGCAGCGGACTTTGTGAGTGGCATTGGTGGCAAATACACCAATACACAAGTTATTGATTGGCTGTCGAAAGGACACGCAATACAATACGTATTGAATTTGTGCCTTCACTGGTGCCGACATTCCGGAACCTTGGCTCTAAGGACGGCTTCCTCAGCATTTGCGTGAGACGAGGCACAGTAGAGCCGGGTGTTTGTTGATGGAATTGAGAAGTCAGCTCCAACCCAAATGGATGAAGGACTCATAGCGTATCTGCTGCGGGCATTGCATTGTAGCAGAATGTTTCGCCGCTCTCGTCCTTCACCGTGCTCACTTGTCGCCAGCTCGTCTGCATCGCCTCGTCACTAACCGCAACAACACTGGCACCCGAGGAGCAAGTTTGCTTCCCCTGCGGCGGCCGCAGCCTATTTATTGCCCAGGTTCTCTCTCTCGCTCTTTTGCTGATCCTCGTGTAACAAACCACTCTCAGGTGCATTGGTTGCGGATAGCCAGCGGTAGCATTGCGCTTCTTCTCGTCTGCAGCGTCCACGAAGAACAACCCACACGCCAGCAGGCCCTCGGGGTCAATGCCGACCCGTCGCGCCGGGACTCGCGAGAGCGCTCTATTTATTCACCTTTCTCTGCGAGACTCTCGTCCGTCGCGCATCGTACGCAACCTGCCGAGCCACTCTCCAGCTCCCGCCTAGTCCGCTCGTCCGTCTCAAGCGCCACACGGAGTCTCGTGCTCACGCCCGCCTCGCCCCTTCGACTGTTCGTTCGCTTCCTCCGCCGCGCTGAGTCTCGTGTCCACAGCAACTGCTCGTCGCTCTCCTCGTCTCTCGACCGCTTGCTCTCCGCGGGGCCGATTTGCGGATCCCTTCCGCCTCGACCTCACCCTCGTTCACTCTGCTCAGCGCTCAGCATTCCGCCGGCAGCCACGCGTTACGGGCGCTCTCGTAGGCTGCTGCTCGCCGACCCTTCTAGATCCGCCTCACGCCTTCGATATTTCGTTCTCGAGTCTCGTCTGGTGCTTGCACTTGCCGGCCGTTCTCGACCTCGGTTGGCGCTCCTCACTAACAGTCGGCGCACGCCACAGCTCTTCCCTCTCGGTAAGTCTCTCCTGTAGTCCAGGACTAGCTAGCTCATCGTCATTATCCCTTGCCACCGCTTCGCTCTCGTCGCTCGTGCCGCCATCACCTTCGAGTAGAATGACCTGTCGGCCATCCCCGTTCCCCTCCACGTGCCATTCACTGTCGCTCATTGATTCGTTCTTGCTCGCTCCACGTCCAGCGAGCTCTGCCGCACTGATACCATCGTTCACCTCCGGTTTGACCTCGTCGCGCCGCTTTGCCCCATTACACTCACTTCGCTTGCATTCTAGGGTGCCAACTTCCGAGTGAGCAGCCTTGATGCCATCCACTACTTGCCCACTCCCCACTTGTTCGCCTCGAGCTTCCGTTTTCTCTCTTGCTCGTCCACTCGGCGAATCCCGGTGCACCACCGTCCGCTGCGCGAGCGCGCCACCTCGAGCTCGGCCGAGATCACGGTTACCCAGGGGTATAGTCCAGATCTTTGCCAGAGCATACAGGGTTTTTTGGGTTCGCACCTCAGACCAACTCCAGCCTCACCAGCTTCATCACGATCCCCACGTTTTCTCTCTCATGCTTTCCGCGTCGCCGCGAGCCTCCCACGCACCTCGTCCATCTACCTGGCGGCTCCACTCACCTTATG
>JAADYC010000070.1:0-45279 GCA_023338135.1 Phytopythium kandeliae | reverse complement strand
CTTCGTGGGATTTGGAGACTGGAGTCGCCGCGATGGTATCAAGGGACACGCAACCGGACCTGTGAAGGCATTGAAGAAGGAGCTTGCGAAGCGCGCTACTGTTCGCCCGATCGATGAATTTCGGACAAGCAAGCGATGATATTACTGTCATGAAGACCTCGAAGAGGCCGCCTTCCCGAAGATCGTGAACGGCAAACCGAATGGCAAAGCCACATCCCGAAACGTTTTGCACTGTAAAACCAGTGGCTGCAAGAGTTTTTGGGACCGTGGCGCGAACGCCTCGCTGAACATCCTGCACGTGGCAACGGAGTTGCTCGAAGAGCGACCAAGACCGGAGTACTTGCAACGCGGTTGAAGAAGTTGGTAAAGAGCGAGAAAGCGTGAGTCCGGGAGCTTCGGCGCGAACCTGCTCACACGGTACAGCCCGTATTCTAGGTCGTAGCCAGTAGGTAGGCGCGCTCGTGAAGCGAGCGGTAGAAATCTAGTCACAATGCTACGTTCGCGGAGGTAGGAGCAGCGAGCAAAATTGCCCGTGGTCTAAAAATGCTCGAGTGGCAGAGGCGGCGCATTTATATCCAATGATGAGCGTTCCAATTGGGGTAAAAATAGCATTGCTTCGTCTACTGGACGAATAGCCGCCAATCAAAGCATTCTCTGCGATTTTCCTCCAATCCTGCTCGCCCATTCTTTCTCGCGCGCTCACCAGAGCGAAAACTCCGCCAACAACAACCCAGTCTGGCACGCACGCAGCACACATCCAAACCAGCGGCGAAGGCGCGCTGGTGGCGTCGACTTGCGCGCGCGCGCGACAGCCAACGCGATGAGCGGAACTCCTCGCGGCGCAGGTGATCCGGCGGCGAGACGAAGACGCGACCCCACACACCCAGTGCCGGCGCCGGCGTCGGCGCCCACGCCTCCCGCCGCCGCTGCTCGTCGTCGCGGGTCCTCCGCGTCCGTGGTCTCATCTTCCGCCGACACACGCCACACTGCCCAGCCTAGCGGTACGCCGACCTCGGTGGCGAGAAAGAAGGGCGCTGCTTTCAGCAAAGCAAAAGCCAAAGCGACGGGTAGCCCCGGTGAGAAGAAGAACCCCGAAACGGCTGATCGCAGCTCGTCCGCGGCGCGTAGCGTCATGAAGAAGAAGGCCGCCGCGGGACCCAAGCCGAGCGGCATGATCGACTTGGCGGTCTCCATCGCCGGCGCGCGCTTCCCTGTGCGCGTGCCTCGCCACTTCCCGTGCGAGTCACTCGTGGACGCGGCCATCTCCGAGTACCAAACGCTGTACCCTGGCGTGGAGCCGCCGGACTGCAACCAGGTCTTCCACCGCGGCAAGCAAGCGTACCTCATCGCTAGCGAGACCATCGGGTCGTGCTGTGTCCCTGGTGACGATATAGAGCTGACGATTGCGCGTACGGCACCGTCGACGGTCAGCAGCGAACAGCTTGACGCTGCTAGTGACGCCGGCGCCGAGCTGCCGCCGTTCGAATTCGCCATCAAGTTCCACCACCTCCCGCTCGGCTTCACCATGAAGCAGAGCAACGGTCTCACAGTGGTGGCTAATTTGTACCCAAAGACGGCGGCGATGCACTACCGTCGTCTGATGTCGGGTGTTGTGATCACGGAGATTGCTGGCACGTCGCTCGAATCACTCGGGCTTCGTCAGGTGCACGAAGCCATGAAGAACGCACAGCTGCCGTTTGAAATGCGCTTCCGCGGCCATGTTCCCCCGCCGACAGTCGTGCTGCGCTCGTCGAGCAGCAGAGGCGGACCGGCACTTGGGTTCCAAAGCAGTACCTTCCCTTCTCCTGGCGCAGATGAGGCTGCGTCCTCACCGCGATCATCTTCATCATCCAAGAGTAAACAACGCGGTCGCAGCAATTCGTCTGCCAAACGAGGTTCCGGACGTAGCCGTAAGGGGAGCTCTGCTGCGGCAAATGGGTTCGACAATCAGCACGATAATGCTGCTGGGGCGACAGAAGCTGGCGCGACTGACGCAACAACGCTTGAATCGGCGACTGAACGACAGGACCATCAGTCAGAGTCGGCGCCTAAATTCTCTGAGAGTGGCCATGTAGATTCAAGTCGTGGTCTCACCAGCACTTCCAACGTTCAAGCGCCTCTTTCCTCATCTGCTATCCAGGACTCCAACCAGCACGAAGGAGAGACGGAGGAGGTCCTCGCGGAACATGTAAAACACCTCCAATTCGCGCTTCTGCGGAAGCACGAAGAAGCCAAGGAAATCGCGCGCCAGCTTCAATTATGCGAGGCAAAGCTCCAAGCTGTCCGTGCTGCGAATGGGTCAACTAAAGCAACCATTCCGCCGCCAGCGCCATCGTCAGCCCCGCACGTTCGAACGATGAATGGCTCTACCATTGGGAGTGGTGCCCCTCACAGCGTTCCGCGCAACACGTCGTCGTCGAGCCTTCGCCTGACTCCAGAGGTCCTGGAGGCAATGGACCAGAAGGCTGGCCTACCGTCGAAAGGATCGGGATACTACACATCGTCCAACATCTCGTCGGTCTCGGGCTATTCGAACCGCTCAAGCCATCGTGGAGATGGGATGCGCCAGCCTCGCAGTGCTCGATACTCGGGGTCGAATGCAGACAACGTCTCGGTATCTTCTCACACCTCCGGCATCGAGCGACGAGGCAGCTACCCTACCAAGTCCCCACGTGGCACGGCACTGCAGAACATCAACAAGCGCTACAACTACATGCCGCAGAAGTATGCAGCAAATGAGGCGCCGACCTCGACGTTGTCAACCCGCGGTGCGGTAATCTCTCGCGCTAGGAGCTCTCGCGACTCGTTCATCACCAAGTCCGACAGCCCCGGCGTGGGCTATTACGACGTGAAGGTTGTGGATCGTGTGAAAGGCGGCGAGATAGGCGACGCGGACCGCATGCTGCCATGGTCATGAAGCTGATAATTGCGAAGGATGCGCGAGTGAGGTGAGGTCTCGGCTCTCTTTCTGGACTCACACAGCCTCTTGGCGCGCTCAAGGCACTAGCAGTAGAAATCGGCACGATTGCGTCGAAAGAACTGTTGGGTTAGATTGGCGAACGGTGGGGACGCCGTGATAATATAGCTCTTTTTGACCTAGAGCAGTCGGTCGGCGGCGCTAGAGTTCCACCACTTCGTGGTCGCCGTGCGTGTCGTCACTAAGCAGTGGCCGCGCAAACGCCGTGTCGTCGTCGCCGTCGTCTGTTGGCATGTACGCGTTTTAGTATGGCCACAATGCTCCACCACTGCTCCACGAGAGCGCCTGCAGAACTCAAGCGGAGCGTCAGCCACCACGTACGCGTGTAGCGCTTGGGGGATCCCCACATGGACAGTGTCCACTCGGCGAAGTCGCCGTTGGCCAGCTTGATGAAGAAGAAAGCGACCGCGGCAAAGAGCAGGAAGAAGCCGATGGTGAAGCCCCACTCTCGCCCGCCGTCCAGGAGGATAAGCGACGCGGGGAGTCGAGGCTTCCTCGCGCCGGAGTTCTCCATGGCTGCAGTCCAGCCCCAAGCTCGACTCAAGGGGATCCGCCAAAAACGCAGGAGTGGTGTATTTCAAAGATCGCGCACGCTCCAGACGCGAAGGGGCATCGCCGCCACCACCGATATCTTGTCTCTTCCTCCTGGTCGCTGTCCCTACAACTCCAGGTTTGCGTTGGCGATGGACGCGCACCCGCCGATTGGCAGCTGAGGAGGAAGAGTCGCAGCGATGGCAGTGACGACGACGCTTCGTGTCGCGCGTGGCTGGCTGTTGACTGGGCTGACAACTTGGCCTACCGAGGGCCAGGATATACCTTCTCCTCCTCCTCCTCCTCCTCCTCCTCCTCCTCTCTCTCTCTCTCTCCGTCTCGTGCTCGGCGGTCGCTCAGCAGGTCCCCGCTGCTCGAGCGGATCGCCTCATAAATACACATTGACCTACCATATACACAACAGCTCCCGCTGTCGAGCGACATCTCACGGCCAGAGTTCCGTGACGCACGCGGGCGACTCTTCCTCGCGTTTTTCGCCCTTGCCGAACGTGACCACGTAGTGCGTCCACAGCGCCGTGAAGCACGGTTCGACCTGCTCCGCCGAGTACCCGGAGACCACAGACAGCTCTTCTCTCCACAGCGGCGATACCCCCATCGCCTTGCGCGCGGCCGCAAGAGTAGCTGCAGCGACGACGGACGGGCGGTAGGCCTGGAAATTGTACTCCTGAAGTGCCAGGTCGATGAAGAAGTCGGTGTACTTGCCGTAGTACGAGCGCGCCTCGTCGATGAAACCGGAGCTGCCAAGGATCTCGTCGTCCGAGAATAGTACTGTCTGGTTCATGAATAGCTGCAGGAAGTGGAGGGGCGTCACCACAGACAACTTCCAGTCGAGCCTGTCGGTTGTTCGTCACGGAATCGACACGCGTCAGTTGGGCTGGGCGGGCGCTATTAATACACGAGCCGTGCATGGCGCGGCCACCCGACTCACGTTTCCTGGCAGACGAAGATTTCCATGTTGGCGATGGCGTCAAACGAGTACGCGTGCTCGCCGACCCCATAGAAGTCCATCGCGGGGGCCAGCTCGGCCTCCACGCCCCCGAACTTGGCCGCCACGCGCATGCACGTGAGCGCGAGCAGCTCGAAACAGCTCTTGGGCGGCAGCGGCGCGTCGCGCGCCAGCACGCGCTCCAGCAACGCCACGCCCGCGTGCACGAGCACCTTGTGCATGCCCAGGTGGCTCTCGCCCACGTCGCTCATCCAGTCGACTAGCACGCGCCGGTATTTGACGTACTCGTAGCCGCGCGTGAAGTCGGGTCGGTCCAACTCCTTCCGCAGCATGGCGCAGAAGGCATACTCCAGGTCACGGTCCTCGAGCGCCACTCTCTGCATCGCAACAATGCACACGCCCGCACACACGCGCGCAGGGGTCAGTCTCCACGACAGACCGCGTCTCCGGGGACGCCGCCGAGGGAGGACTCACATTCTGCGCCTCAGCCGAGAGCGCTAGCGACCTGGATGCGCCGACCTCTTCCTCCTCTTCCTCTTCCTCCTCCTCCAGCTCCTCGTCCGCGATCAGGTCCATATCGTCGTCGTCATCGAACGTCTCATCGCACTCGAGGGCGAAGTCGTCGTCCGCCCAGTCCATGGCGACGCTGCTTCCTCGTGGCGGTGGCCACGCGCGAGGCTCCGCCGACGAGTCCCCACAGCCGGCACTGCGACTTGGCCGGCGCGCGGAAGAAGGGCAATGGGGGGAGCGGAGCGCGCGGGTAGGCCTCGGCTCCGCAATTGCGATGGGGGTCCAGCCAGCGAGCGGCGCGCGTAAAGCCAGCCAGTAGCGCGCCAAAACGCTGCCGCCCGACTCCTCTTGCATGGAGTATACTTCGCCGACCCGACCCGCCGACCCGCCTCCGATTTACCGGCTGTGCCAACCCGGAGGCGCGAGTCTCTTGGGTAAAGTATGGTTGGAGGAGCGTCCCGTTTTTTTGGCGGGAAGGCGGCGAGCGACTGACACGTTTTGAGACACTGGCGCAAATGACTCGGCCCCAGTATACCCTGCATCACTCTAGGTGCTGCTGGAAACGATCAGCCGGCGCCGATGTATCCGCTGCGTGCCAAATGGATGCGCTCGGTATGGACCCCGCGTCTGGCATGACGGACTTGACGGGCCAGACGAGTCGAGCACGCTGCTGGTGCGCTGGTCGCGCGCCAATCGCGGTCATTGCGATGCCGACGCAAGCGCGAGGCGCCCGTCGTCCTTGACGGCCGCCAGTGCAAGGATCCTGTAAACGACGACGGCATGCGGCGACCCGCAGGCAGCGCAGTCCCTGGCTTGCTGGCCTCGTTGGCGCGACTCTGATGCGGTGCAGCAGTCCGTTTAGTCGCACAGCACGAGGAGACGGCTCGCAGAAACCGAGCAAGTCCGGATCTACAAAGTTTCCCCTAATGATTGGTCGTTAGCATCGATCGCTAGTCGTCTAGCTGCGTGAGCATGGCGACGCCACGCGCCACCCAATGACCCTCGGGTTTGTGCGTCGGAAGGCGGATGTAGCAGATGAAGTTGGTCGAGTGGCCGGTCGTGGACAAGGTTCCGCGCCGCTCACTGCAGCGATGCATCAATAAGACACGGCGGACACGACGTGAGCCCTCGTTCCCCCATCGGCCCTTGCTACGCAACCGTACCTCGTCTTGTAAACTGGGCACGAGTAGCTCAGGGCCGTGCTCATCTCGGTCTTCTTGACGGGTCGGAACAGCAGCACCGGAGCCAGCGAGAAGAGCACTTTGGGGTCCGATTCGGCTAACGCCTCGTCCGTTTTGCACCACTTGGCTCCCTCCAGGAAGAGACCACGCACGTACACTCCGTCCTGGCGAGACAAGACAGGATCAGCACACACACACACACACTCACACACACACACGCACACGCACACACACACAGCATCCATCATATGCACATGCAACATACCTTTGGCTTCTGAGAGTAGTCGGGTCGCGGCATGGGCTCGTGGTCGAATCCGAGTTGGTCAATCGGCAGCGTGTACTTGCGCGCAAAGTTCTGGCTCGCGCCAGTAAGGAACGCCTGCGTGAAGAAGAAGCCCGAGATCCAGTAGACGACGGGCGGCTTGTCCATGAGCCACTTGTGGAAGAAGGATATTCGCTCGAGCAGATCCGCGACGTAGCCGGCTAGTGGCTTGAGCGATGGGTACGACTTGGAAGCCCACAGCGTTGGGATCTTCCCGTAGAAGAGGCTTTGCGAGACGTTCTCGAGCTCCGCAGACATCACCACGAGACCCTTGAGCGCCTTGCGCAGACTCTCGAGGCTCGAGCGGATCGTCGAGATGAGGTTGTTGAAGCGTACGAGTTCTTGGCACAGCACTGTGTTCATGGATTCATCCCACTGAACGGGGAACCGGATCTGCGCAACCTCCATGTCGAAATTCTCGGGCAGGCGATTCAAAATGTCGTTTGCTACCGACTCGACCAGCTCCTCTTGCGTGCCGCCACCCCCTCCGCTGTCGCCACCACCACTTCCACTGCTCTGGGTGAGCAGGATGTCGCTGCAGAGCTTGTTTGTCTGGTTTTGGTCCTTCGTGATCGTGGCGTTGTCGTGGAGTCCGAACACGCCGGGAGACGCCACGAGTGGCAGGCTCTCGATGAATGAGAGATATGTCTCGTATGCTCCGTCGCAAGGCACCGTGTATAGCCCGTTCTCGTCGAACGAGAAGCCGTCGTCAAACACATCCATGCAGTAGAAGCGTGCAAGGAGACACATGAGCGTGCGTCGGTCCTTGTCGTCCGTCACACGTCCGCCATAATTGCACTCGCCTGTGCAATACCGGAGGGCTCGCAGCGGTATTTGCTCGTTCTCATCCACGAACATAGCGAGCTGCCGGATGCTGATGCTCAAATCCGACTCGTTGAACTCGTACTGGATGTTCCAACCGAGTGGGCCGAACTGCCGCCGCTCGCGAACGAGCGCATGGAAGAAGCATAGCGCAAATAACAGCGCGCGGAACTCCTTACCCTTGACAACAGATTCGAGGAATCCTGCCTCCGCGATTGGGTCCGACATGTACGACCCGAGGAGGTTGGCTCGCAGTCCTTGCGGCGGTTCATTGGTCATCTTGACCCCGTTCTGTAACACGGCAGCTGGGAAAACGTCGGACGGGTACGTCGTGCACCACAAGCGGAAGTCCGGGTGGGTGTTCTCGAGCTTGATGTCCTCTGCGATCTTCTCCATCACTGGCATCCAACTCGGCGCGAGGTGGCAGTTCTGCAGCACAACCCACGTTCCCGCCTCTCGGGCACGGACGATCATGCGCTCGGCAATTGGTCCCTGTCCCTGTCCGAGCGAGATCGTCTCAGCCTTCTGTTTGAGCGAGTCGGCAAACTTGAGAACAGACCCCATTGGGTCGGAGCCGGGCGACAAAATGAATACAAGCGGCGATGACACACTACTATCGGAGTAGCTGAGAGCCAGATCAAATGGCGGTGGCTTGACGAACTTCTCGCCCATTTCTTCGACAAGGAAGAGCTGCACGCCCACCACCAGGAGATCGGGGCGGATGCATCGAAGGCCAAGCAGCCTTCGGAATGGGTGAACTTTGCCCAGCAACCCCGGGAACGGCAACGTGTGACCAGTTGGGGAGTCATACACTGCCTTCCACTGTTCCTCATTCTCTACAAATTCTTCGACGATACCGTCGAACGCCGGTAATAGACTCAAGCGGTAAAATTCAGCCCATTGTTTGTCGCTGAGCCACGTCTTCGCGGGGTTGGGCAGCGGCTCCGAAAGCGCGATACCTCCCGTGAGCAGGAAGTACCACTCGGCGCTCTCAAGCTCGCCCTTTCCTTGCTTGATCGACACGCATAGCAGGAAAGAGAACATGAGCTTGTCCTTCTCAAGCAACGAGCGGCAGATGTTGCGGTAGAGCGAGTAAGTGAAATGAGCGTCCAGGTTGGCGAGTCGCTGAGAGATACTGGGAGATCTCTCGCTATTCTGGATGCTCGCGATGAACAGGTTGAGGAACCATGTCAGCGAGTACTGGTACACGGGCTCAATATTGGCGAGCTGGTCGATGCAGAAGAAGAGCACCTGGCTCGAGTACGCGACTGGCTGGTATCCTTGCCGCACTGCGTCGATTTCGATCTCTGTGGCCTCGGCCACCTTTTGCTCCTGCTTGATCTGGTCCGCGACTAGCTTGCTCTGGTTCATCGTGTTGATTGCATTCTCATCCTCGAGAATATTTCCCTCGGACGACGACAAAATGTGCAAGATCTTGTCTTCAATCTCCTTCAAGAGTGCTTTGTTACGTGCGCTCTGCACGATCAACTTGTTCTTCTGCTCTTCAAGATCGGGCCGTTCCTGCGCAACAACGATTCCTAGCAACTGGTCCTCCAACCCGCGTGGTGTGATCATGAAATTGAGCAATGTCACTTTGACAGACACCTCCGGTAAGTAGTGTGGGTTCCGATACTTCGTCGTGATGTAGAATCGGAACGCCTCCGAGTATTCAACAGTCGAGTCCCCCAGCCGGATGCACGTCACTCCGCCTTGCTTGAATGTCTGTTTGAGCAGTAGCGGTTCGAGAGACGGGTCCAGCTCTTCACCGATGTTCTCCAACAGTACCGGTGTTCCGAACTGCACAGAGTTTTCTAACGTGCGCATGTAGTCGCCGTCTGTCAACTTGATCACCGTGAGCTTGTTGTCCTTCTCCATATTACGCACCCATTTGTTGGCTTGTCCCTGCGGGTCGATCATGAGCGGCCATCGGCGAGAGTTGAACACCACGATGCCATTGTCAATAGAGAAGCCATCTGTAGGAAGTCCATCAATGTTCCACTTGCGGATCTGGACAGCGTCACCAAGTGTCCCATTCAACGACGGATGATCGCTGCATGGGATTCCGAGTTGCTTACAACGACCCACCCACTCGTTCACCGCTTCCTGGCGGAACACGGACGTGAATGGTCCGAGATATGCCACCACACCAGCCGATACAAGCACATCGCCCGTGAGGCGACTGTACTGGAGGCCGAGTTCTTCAGCAAACTCGGTCCATCGCGTCTTCTCTCCGCCGAGACTCTCGATCAGCGTAGACGCGCGCACAAGTTTCTTACCAGTGAGATCGACTTGGTATTCCAGGTTCTCTTTCTGTTTCGTCGCGGCGTCGAACTGTTGTTGAAGCTCTGCAAGCCCGTCTTCGACCTCCTTGAGCTGGGCGAGCTTCTCGTTCAGCTTCTTCATCGTTTCTTCAAGCAATTGCTCGGCCTCGCGTAGAGCTTCTCTCTTCGGAGCAACCAATTTAGACACGTTATCGTACAGTGCCATGGCATGAACCCACTTGCACAAGCCAGCGGCAGCTTTGGAAGCTTTCTCAGCCTTCTCGGGGCTGAAGTTTTCGTTCGAAATGTACTTGGTCGTAACAACCTTCATGATCTTCGGGTCTAAATTATCCTTGTCAAACTTCTTGAGCATCGTGATGAACCCGGGGTCACTCAGCATTTTCTGTGACGGTCCCCAGTAGTCCATAATTCGCTTGGAAGGATCCTGCGGGTCTGGGATACGCGCGGGCTTGATGTCGAGCATAACACACACTCCTTCACACACGAGCTTCACACCGGCAGGAGGGTTCGCCATGGATTTAACCTCATTGATTTCGGACGGCTTGATTGTGTCAAGCGCCTTGAGCGCCTCCTCGAGAGCAGGAATTGCTTCTGCCAAATCGGCCTCGACGCTCGCCTTCTGCAGCTCGCACTGCGCCTTGGACGCGTCAGCGACGGCGACGTCTGCTTGGACTTCTCCACGTTTCGTTTCTACGCCGGGTAGCTTCGATTTGATCTCCTCCATCAGAATATCCGTGTCTTTCTTGGACTGATCAAGCACTGGTTGCAATTCCTCCAGCTCCTTCCGCATGACCGACACGTTCTGCTCTGCAAACTGCAACTTCTCCAGTCCGACAAGATAGCGATTGCGAGCCGTTTGCACAGCCTCACGACGGCGAGAGAGGAAGGTTTTGAAGGCTAAGATGAGCTCCAAATACGATGTGGGAGTGACATAATTCTGACGTCGTAACTGCTTGAGGAACTTGTCCGAGAACTGTGTGACGCTGACGTGGAAATACTGGCAAGTATCAACGATTGCTTTGCGGATGGCAGTGGTGTCCATCTCAACATCCGACAAAAACTTCTCAGCCACGGCCACCAGTGCATCCGCCGGCCAGGCAGTGAACCAGTCAATTGTGCAGCAGTTAATAAGCGACGGGAACTTGCGCAGACGATCCCGAAATGCATCGCCGATGGGCGAGCAGGCAAGCACGATGTGGAGGTTGCTGCGCACGCGCTGTAGGAAGAAAGCGTACAGCTGTGACTGATTCATGTTGTCCCCCGCCGCTTTGCCTAACTTCTCTTTTACGTGCGGACGAATCGCTTCGCAGATGGCAACGCGCTCGTCGTATGGGAACAGGTTGGGGATCTCTCCGGAATTGAGCATGTTGTTGATATCCTCAACAAACCCATCGTACTTGATCTGAGTGTCACTGAACAGAAACACGAGCGGACGCGCACCGGTACCCGCGAGCCGGAGCACGTCCTTCATATCCTCGCGCCATTCGTTCATGGTATAATTCTTCGAAATCTCAATCTGCTTGATCTCAAAGTCAACAATGAAAGCGCTCAGCCTCGTGAGGCTCTGGCGACCACTGCCGCCAACACCCACCAGCAACGCGTTTCCTCCAGGCATGTTGAGCACACGCACAATACGAGACAGATGCTCTATCGCGAACAGGAACATAACGAGGTTCATGGGCTTCCGACTGATTCCGTTGTACTCGGTAAGATACCCGTCAAGGCATTGAATGAGTTGCTGGATGCCATCGAAATCCGCGGCCTTGTCCAGTCGGACATCCACCTCCTTGTACAGTCTTGGACTCGCGTCTGGCTCCATATAGTCGCCGAAGAACAGGTTGCGCATATCGGATGCTGATACTGGTCCATCTCGTCCGCGTTTGAGGCTTGCAAACACCTTGTCAAAATTGGCCGCAAAGTGCTTGATGATAATCTTCTTCTGCGCCTCGTTGAACCACTCACGGTCTTCGTCGTCCACGAGCCGGTCGCCAATCACGCGGAGCGACTCATGAGCCCACAACTTGACAAGGCTATTGGCGGTGAACGCGTCGCTAGGCACGACCAGCATGATGCCCTGTACGATGCGCGCAAAGTCACGCAAGTTGAACGTGTAATGTGACTTTTTGGGCGTTGGCAGCAGTGACTTGACCGCCGACTGGTACAGCTCGAGCGTCGCCGACACGACTGCGTCAGAGAGCTTCTTGACCTCTGATGCAAACGGGTTGGAGGTGAAGTACCAGTTCAAAATGGTCGTGAAGATACGCGTCATGGTGCCGTCGTCGAACTCGGAGAAACACAGCAGGTTGAAATGGCGCAGGAGTCGCGGAGTCACATGATTGCGTCCCCCACCAGGCGGTCCCATGGCTGCGAGGACGATTGTGTCGACAATGCTTCGCCACGACATCTCCTTCAAGTCGTAATACCCTCCGCTGTCGATCAATTGCCGCACCAGCTCAATTGGTGGCTGAGCTCCGTACGTCTCAACAAGCGGCATGTTGAGATCATCCACGAAGACAAGCGCGTCCTTGCCGAGCGGTGGGCCGAACACACCCTTGCGTCGCTTGTCGAGCTTTCCATCGATGATATTCTGGGTCATGTTAGCCGACGTTTTTGCCGAGAAGGACAGCATGATGACAGAATACTTGTCCTGAGGCAATGTCTCGTTCAGAATGGACGACATGTAGCACGATTTGCCTGTTCCCGTCGGCCCGCACACGAGCACCTTGCGCTTATTGGTCACCAGCAACTTGACAAGGAATTCGAGCTGCGCAGTGAAGATCGTGGGTACGACGATCTGGGTGAAGGGTGTGTTGGGCTGGATTGAGTAATCCTTGAGCATCTCCTCCCATCGGAACCACTTGTTGTCCTCGATGCTGAAATAATAATCGTGGAAATTCCCTTTCGTAGGAACGGGCATTGCCAAAGCGTACGTGTTCTTCCCATCGTCAAACGCAGGCTTGGTCCATTTTCGCACTTGCAGCGCGCGACTGACAACAACGTACTTGGAATCTAGCACCTGCATGTTCTCCATGATGGCGCGCAAGAACTCGCAGAATCGATTCTTCCCATCAGCACTGACGGTCTCACCGACAGACCACGTGAGGGCGAATAAAAATGACGCCTCAATTCCCGCCTTCTTTTTGGATGCGGCCTCGCGTGGCAGCAAGCACAGTTGCGCCTCCAAAATATTGATCAGGCTTTGCACGAGATTAGTATCGACTGTCGGCGCGAGTTCCACCAGTTCCTTGCGCACAAACACGATGCAGGGCTCGACGAGCCACGCGAACAAGAATGAAATGAGCTCACGTTGCTCGGCACTGATCTCAAACGGACCAGCCAGGCCGCTGGAGCCGCCTTCAGGGACGGTGATTGAGTCCAGCCACGAATCTAATACTGGCGTCCAGCCGAGTTGCTCTGGTTCCATGTAGATCATTCCACAACGAGATACTGTCGCCGGAGATGCAACGAGGAGGTCCATCGGCTCAAACATCATGCTCATAACGGAGCTCATGGCAATGATCTCACCGCTCATGAGGCATAGTTTGCGGTTGTCGTCCAGGACTGTGTTCATATTCTCGATCCAGACTGCGTCAACGGGACCATCGAATAGTAGCCATTTGCGGTCGGGAGACGGGTTATTAGCGAGATTGCGGTAGTTGATCGCTAGCACGCCGTCGTTCCATTCGTGGGAAACAGCGTCGAATTGTCCATAGAGCTGACCCATCGTCACTGACTTGGGGTTGATCACCGCGACTTGGACGTTTGTATATCTCGCATCTGTTGGAAACATCTCGTGTAAAAGAGCGAGAACTTCGCTTAGCACTCGCCAGGAGCACGTCTTCCCGGAAAAAGGCATGCCCACGATCATGAACCCGTGACGAACGATCATCATCTCGTAGATCTGGATTACTTTCTCCACGAAGTTCGGGATCGGCTGAAGGTTGAGTTTCTTGCAGACGGTATTGATCGCCTGGAGCATATCGGTACGGTCAGGCGGATCGATTGTTACGCCAGGGAAAAGATCGGATACGATGCCGTTGAAAAGGGGGACGTCGGGCGACAAGAACTTCGGTAGATTCACGTCAATGATGGAGCGCAGTACCAGTGTGTCTTCACGCAAATGTCCTTCCGCGCGCTTGAGATTGCCGGCGGCGCGGAGAACAGCCATCACCGCGCGCATACCATAGTCGTAGTGCGACTGCGATGAAAGCTGCTCCGAGCACAGCGTGTACGTCGTCGTGATTTTCTTGGACAGCGCACTGGCGTCCATGTAGCCGTACGAATACAGCATGATCTCAGCGATCATAGCATAATCCGGTACCATCATAGCTACCGTTCGGAATAGCACCTTGAGATTGTCTGGCAGCTCTGCGCGTCCGGCGTAACCTGGGTTCATCGTGATGAAAGGACAGCACGTGGGGTTTAACCGCAGCTCCGTGCCTTCGAAGATGAAGCTGGCAACTCTCTGTGCCTTGGCGAGCTGGATGCAAAGGATTTGCTGAGCAATCACTGAGAGCACCTCAAGCTGAATGCGATTGAACTCATCAAAGCAAGCCCATGCGCCGGAGCTCGCGAGACCTTTGAAGAACTTGCCCATGGCCAGGTAATCCAGTCCGTCCGAGCAGTTGGTCACAACACACTGGATTGCGATCGCCTTTGCCAGATCCTTCGTCGTCTCTGTCTTGCCAGTGCCAGCAGGACCTTCCGGCGCGCCACCCAAGTTAAGATGGATCGCTCCCATGAGCGTCCGATAGCACCGATCAGTCAGCGGCGTAATCACCAGTCGCATGCTATTCCCGAGATACTCGTACGCGTAGTGCTGGAGATTGTTGATCATCCGGCACTCCAAGGAATGAGGTTTGCCTGTGGTCGCTGACACTCCTCCCTGGATCCAGTAGTAGCGCAGCTGCGCCAGCCAATCGAAATCGTTCTTGCTCGTAATCTTAAGATCGACTAGCTCCGCGATCGTGTCGCGGTTGTGCACGTCCATGACTACCAGTGCGCCTAGAGTGATACGGATGAGTTTCGGCAGTTCTCCGCGCACCAGCTCGACAGTGCGCGTCAGCTCCGAGCGCAGCATCTGCAAGTAACTATTCATCGCGTTCGGATCTTTGTCGTTGCTCAGTGCCTGCTCGCTTTGAGATGTCCACATGGTCTGGTTGACAGCAAGAACAACCTGTCCGGGCCACTGCTGCACCCACTGCAGCCGGTCTTTCGTCGGATAGTCGACAACAGACGCATCCAGGTGAAACGCGACGCTCTTGCGCATCGTCATCTCTACTTCTTCTAGCCACACCTCGACGTTTCCGCCCGAGTTGTTGGGATTGATCAGGTTCTGTTGGATGCTCGCGTACGGAAATGGCACCTTCTCATTCTCGGGACTCAGCATGGCGGTAATATCCAGGTTCTCCTGGAATTCGAGCTGTGAAATACCGTCAAATGCTTTCTTCAGGTGCGGTTGGACGCGCAGTGGGTCCTTGGTCTCGGCCAGGATTTCGAGCAGCTCGTCGTTCGAAAGAAAGAAGAAGCGCGGGAAGTACAGCCTCTTTGTCTCGAGGTAGTCATTGAGACCCTTCTGGATCGTCTCGAGATCCGTGTTGGACTGCTGTAAACTTGGAAGCAATTCTTCTCTCTCAGCAACTTTCAATACTGCCGGCGTCGCGACTGTCTCCTGCATGTTTCGGCGCCAATTCGCGTCCACCTTGCGGAAAAGAGCACCTTCTGTTGGCATTTGTCTCATGATATCATCTGAACTGAAGATCGGCTCGAGATACAGCCACGTAGACTGAACTTTGATCCAATTGTCCATGATATCTTGGATGCAGATGAGCAGTTTCTCCCATCGCGTGATGCGCTCAAAGTACGGCTTGTTGTATCGACTGCCGCGCATCGACTGTGTCTTGACAATCTGGTCGTCAATAATCTGCTGGATTTCGTCCGTCGAGCTCAAAATGGACGTGCCGGTTGACCGATATTCCTTTGTGCCGAATTTCACGCCGACCCACTCCGTCTCCATCTTGTCGAGTGCTTTTTCGAGCGAGTATTCCTTCGACGCGCTCACGCAGGTCTCTTCAATCGCGCCGGTAAATCGCTGAAGTCCAAGAGAGATAAGTTGGTTCATGTTGGTACCCTCGCTGACGTGGACTTCGATCCCCGTGATTCGCTCGATCTCTTCCCAGTGGCGATCTCGAATTCCAGGCGTACAGACTAACGCCATCAAAGGGATGAAGCTATCCAGCATTTCGTCGAGAGTCTTTTTGACTTCCTGCGCAACGGTGATCGCAACAGCATACACGTCCGTGTTTTTCTCGCATTCCTTGATGATCTTGACGATTGTTCGCCGGAACTGATCACACTCTCGCTCGATATCCTCCGCGTTTACAGCCACTAGAGGTGCCTCACGACTGAACGTCACCTTCTCCATTGTCTGGGAAATGGTTGTCCACAGCTTATCAATTGGGCTCAACATCTCTGCCAGCGCGTCGAGTGATGTCTGATTGTTCGACAGCTCCATCCCAAGCGTGATCTGCTGTTCTTTGATCGCTTCCGCTTCTGCTTCTGCGTCCTCCAGCGCCTTGCGAGCGCCTTCAATCCGCTTCAGGATGCTGTCGGTGTCACTGAGATTTGCGTAGTCTCGCATCTTCTCGATACGGCGTTGTAGGCTAGCCATTTGACTAACGAGCTGCTCTTGACGCCCTTCAACGACGAGCTCGAGCTCGTGCTGACGCTTGGTCTGAAGCTCCATACTCTTTCTTTGAAACCCTTTGATGTTATCGGGCCAACGGAAGGCGTTGAAGAACAGCTGGATCTCCTCGCGAGTCATCTGATAATCATAGTCCTTGAGAAACTGAACGCGCCGACACACGTTATCATACAGGCGGTTCTTGAGCTGGTCGATCAGCTCGACACTCTTGAGATAAAAGGCGTCAAGCGCCTTGAGCTCGAAGGAGTCCACGGGCTCAGCGATGAGCTTCGCACCGATCTGCTCGTACTCACTGATCATCGCCGACATCTCGCTCATGTTATCCGTAGATACTTTGCTCAAGATATTGTTCTCGAACGCCTTGCATTTGCTAATCAGCTTGAGCTTCGCGTCTGTGCACGAAACGGCAAAGAGCTTGAAGCTGTACTTTTCACTGATCTCGGACGTGATTTGCTTCTCCCACGCCTTCAGTGACGTCACCTCCTGTCGGAAGACTTCCAGCAATTCGCTGGTTTGCTCGGGAGTGGCAGGGTCGCTGGAAGGATCACCCCCGGTAGAGAGAAGTGGCTTGATCTTGGCTTCGTACTCACCGTTTACAAGGAACGCATATGGTTGCAATAAAGACAGGAGCTCCATTGGTTCGGTCAAATGTTCGCTCAGTATCTTGGCAAGGAGGGAGTTCGAGCGCTGGACAAAAACGTCGTCGTGTGTCATGGTGCTTGGCCCAATCATTCCTGCTCCTCGGAACTTGGGCGGGATCTTTGTGAGAGAATCGATTCGTGGGAAATGGTGCGATGCCTCGACGATCGCAGTGACACACGAGAGCACTTTCTCACGGAGCTCCGGGAGCGACGGCTCAATTTGGAAGTTCTCGTGCCCGTTGTTGGCTGCGACAGAGTCGCCCGTCTCGATGCATCCGACTGAGAGCAGAAGTGCAACCTCTCCGTGGTACAGTGGGCTTGAGAAACGCTGAAAGTACTGGACGAACTCGTTGAGCGACCGCTCCACCGACACGCGTAGGTTGCGGGCCATGAGTACGGCTGCAGCGTCCAGAATCCCAATAAAGGTTGCGTGTGCTGCAGCCTCTGGGTCGTCTGCGTGTGTCCGCATGCTGCTAGAACCGGGGACAAAGTCGTCATATTGCAACGCCGTCTTCGTTCCCTGCAACTTGGAACTCGAAGTCGGTGATGATATCATAGACTTGTTTGGCGAGCCTCCACTCTTGATTGCCCGGTTCGTGTGGCGGAGTTGGCCGATGCAGTCATTTACCAGTTTGGCTGCAGAGGGAACCCAGCATGTTTTAAGGCAATCCTTCACCAGTTCAGCCCTCCTTGTTACCGCGTCTACGAACTGGTTGATCGTCTTCGGCAAGCCTGCAGTGAAACTCTGGGACGCAAGATCGATGAACAATATGCGCGCAAACGTAGCTTCAGATCCAGAAGGTGCCACTTCCCACTCGGATGGCGGACAGTCCCTGTTCCATTGCTCCTGCAGCGCGAATGTGACCACGTTAAGTGCATACAGGCACTGCTGCAGGTGAAGCCGTGCAACCTCGACTCGCTCGTGATCGACACCAGTCTGTCTACTGATCCTCCATGCTCGCGACTGGTATGTTTCGTCGACCCACCACTTTTGCGCCGCTCGCAGGAAGGGTGGGTAAATCTTCATCTGGAGGCACGTATTCTCGTCACGGATGTCATACGACAGCATTGAGCGTGCGACGGCCTCGTAGTAGTCTGCATAAACCTCCTGAAAAATATCGGCAATCATTGCTTCACTGCGTTCATCAAACTCGTGGAGGTCTTTGGCGTTGAGTCCGGTGGGTTGTGGTATTTGCAAGCGTTGGAGAATTCGGTGCGGCCGCTCCGGTTGCATCGGCGCTGTTCGAGCCACAGCAGTGTAGCGATCAACTTGACTCCAGAAAGCCTCCATTGTGCTCTGATACCGCTTCTTCTCCATCTCAAACGTGCGTGGTGACGCCTCAACGGGCTCGAGCTGGAATCGCTGCGAAGATGGTGACGGCAATCTCGGTTCGTCAATATCCAACACGAACTGATTGCGAGCTCGTTTGACCACGGCGCTGGACGAGCTTTGCTTGAGTGGTCGCGTCGGCGATGGCGATCGAAAAATGCCTGGGCTGTTGTCCAAGTGGCGCGCGAACGCTCGAGAGCCGTCCACGTACACGCTAAGGGGTTCCTGCGGTGGAGGAGTGCTCGTCTGCTCGAAATCTTTATCTTCGCGCATGACTTCGTCGAGGAGACCGCCGCTCCCTGGCGACAATGCTTGCTCAAGAGCGGGGCAGACAGCTCTAAAGGAGGAAGAACCTGTTGAGGATCTTGCTGGGCGTACAGGTGAGTGCAACTCCTTCTTGGTAATACTTGAGACGTGATCCATCGTCATTGTCCGGGCTGACATGGTGTAGTAAGAGCCGATCCGATCGCTCAGGCGGTAATACCCGCGGTCTTCGATAACCGTGCCGCTGGTATTGCTGTCACTTGGATTCAGCCGACGATGCTTTCGAGCAGGCTCGTGCACGTCCTTAGGACCAGTCAGGCTTCCCAGCGGACCCATGATAGCGGCCATATCCTGAAGCGAACCTTGTAATTCGTTTACACGGTGCTCTGACCGTGGACTGGCACCGCCGCTGTCAATTGTGCGGTCTCGGAGATCGCAGTTCCGCGTGTTGATTGCCGACTGCAACATCTTCAGCCGCGCGAGTCGAACAGGACTACGTTTGGGTGGACTTCGAGGCACGCGCGAGTCGGCGAATGACTGTTCATCGTCGTCTCCGCCGACAACTGCCATCGCCTTCGACTCCCCTCGCCCGCCGCCACCCAGTGATTGCATGTCGCCTTGGACGTACGAGCAAGCACTCCGGATCGACTCGGAGGTAGCCGTCCAACCGAGGCGGATGACACCGACCAATCTTTACGACGCCGTTGTGATGTCTTTGATCGCAGCGTCGCTCGACCCCAGAGAGTGTGGAGCGCCAAACAGTCGGAGACTCGGGGTGGGGGTTGCCGCTTCGAGGAGCGTGAATGGTTGCGCCTCTCTGGCATCCCTTGTTGCCACTCCGAAGATCGAGGATCCTGCACGCAGCGACATCATGACCGCAGCAAGCCACGTCACGGACTTCGCTCTGCCTGCAGGCAACTACTGTCGAGGATGGATGGATGGGATACTCTATCGAGTGCATAAGAGAAACCATTGCCGAGAGCGAATAGCCCAGTGGAACTAATTGATGCGAGCTTCTCGTCACATGCAAGCGAGGCCAGAAACCACAAGGCTACAGGTAGCGCTGAGGGCGTCGACTCACGGACCGATCTGAGTGGGCGGGCGTGCCGCCTCTTCGAGGAGCTCCCGTTGCACAACAGTATTTTCGGTTCCAGTTGATCTGCCCAGGATGCTCGACCGGGCGGCGGACGCTAAGACCGCGGACGAGGGAGAGCTATCGCCTGAAAATGACTTCGACGAGCGTCTGGACATTCATCAGCGCTCTGACGAGGAAGCTGCGATCGCTGCGCGACAGTTCACGGTCTCTGGTGTCGTGTGCACGAAACAACGGCGGCTCCTGGATGACACAGTAGATCCTGCAGCCTCCGCATCGTACTCGTCCAACACGCTCAAGGAATTGCTGTGTCTGGAGTATGTCTCCGGCTTCCGGCGACAGTTCGAGGCGTTGTTCCCAACCCGGCGGCCCTTGTACCTGAACCCGCCCAACGAGAAGGGCGTCTCCAAGTTTGTATGCACGACGATCCGACCAACTCTGCTGCCGCAACGAGAGCTGTACGACTGCCTCGCACTTGCGCGCTTCCTCGCTGGTGCAATCGAGTACGAGCCTCTAGAAAACCCGACAAAGCCGCCAGCATGCTTGCCGTCACCGTCGTTCACATTGAAGTGGAGGGCGGGCGACTGTTTTGACATGGCGACGCTGCTCGCATCGTTTCTCATCGGCGCTGGGTACGATGCGTTTGTGGTGCATGGGTTGGCGCCTCGCTGGATCTGTCTGATGGACCAGAGCAAGTCACCGTTGCCGACCCTCCCAATTGAGGAGGCTTTCTGGAAATCGCGTGAGGCAGAGCCCGCGCTCGGGTCGGAATCGGAACGCCAACTCGACGATAAAGAGGATACCGCTGCTGTGACCCTTGTGAGTCGGTCAAAGTTCACAAGCAAGTATGTCGAAAAACAGCGCGAGCAAGCTGAGAAGGAGCTACAGAGTAAGGGCACACGCTCATATCAAGACTATGAAGCCGCGGACGCCGACGCCGACGATGATGATGACGATCCTCTCCAAGGCAAGCGGGTCCACTCTTGGGTCCTGGTACGTGCTGGAAAACGCGAGGTACCCGAGCATTTCTTCCTCGAAGCGACGACCGGGACGCGGTACTCGCTCCGAGAATCGCCGTACGTGGCGATCGAGGCCGTGTGGAATCACGAGAACTACTGGGTCAACATGCAGGCGCACCCAGTACACCTGACGATGTTCGACCTGGCCAACCCGACGGATTGGGAGTTCATCTTCTTGTCGCCCGCAGAACGAAAGGTGGCTAAGGAAACCGGGGCAGACGCAAAGGACGGCCTGGATCTCGCTGACGATCTCAAGGGACTCAACACTGAAGGCGACAACCAAGATGATGAAGACGGCGACAACCAGGAGGATCTCGTGCTGGATATCCCGCCGTCGTGGGTGAGCAAGCTGGAGATCGACCGCACAACCTACAAGAAGCAGTTCGTGACGGACTCGCAGCGCGTGACGTTCTTTCGCCGCTCCAAAGTGGAAGAGTTCGCCGAGAGTACGCACGAGCAGGGTCTCGTGGTGCGAATCACGATATTCCGAGACTCTCTCTGCACGCTTCCGGTCGAGATTCGCGAGTACTTCAAGAACCGCAAGGACAAGCTCGAGTGCCGTAAGCGGTTCCCGTTCGAGGGCAAGTTCGAGGAGTTCTTCGCTCCAGGAAGACTCCCCGAGGCTCTCCGAATCCGTACCGAATGGCTCGGCTACCGTCGCGAGCTCTCTTTCTACACGAGCGCGCGTTCGGACGGCCTCATGAAGCGCGAGGAGGAGATCCAGAAACGGATGACCGAGTACTACGACGGCCGCGATGACTTGCTTGTCTGTCGATCAGTTGTGCTAGCCACAGAGAAGGACGATATCGACTCCAAGAATCCGTACGTGCTTCCTGGTGGCTCAGCCGGCGAGATCTCCATCAAGAAGATGAAAGAGCGGTTCGCGCGTAACCCGACCATCGCTGCAGATGAGGACCAGCGGAAGCGTACATACAACGTCGACGAAGGGTTCATCCGCGTCAACTTTCACTACGCGACCGGCAAGATCACGGCTGGCTCCAGGACATACCACAAGACCGGGAATACGCCGGTGGAGGTGGTCATGGCGGACCCGAGCGCCAAGAAGCCAAAGGCGTCGATCCTCGAGGACGAGCTCCGCGCGTCGATCCAGGTTCGTGTCTTTGCTTTCGCGCTGGCTTTGTGGACGTACTAACGGCTCGTGGGAACTGGGGGCAGATGGAGAAGGACTGCTACACGGCAGTGCGCCACTCAGACATCGAGACGCAAGACATCCTCAAGCTGCGCAAGCGGGAAGAGATGGCCATCACGCTCGAGACGAGTCTATTCGAGGCCGACGACGACGAAGCCAAGGCAAGCAGCAAGGACGAGGCAAAGGAGCAGGACAAGGATGTACGTAGTGCGCAGGCTTGGCACTGCGGTGGGGTGCCGCCGCTGATCGGGGATTGTCTTTTTGTTGCTGCTGCCGCTGGATTCGTCCAGATCAAGGCCGAGGCAGACTACCTGAGCCCGTACCTGCAGAGCATTCATGCGACGGGCGACTTAACCAAGGACGAAGCGCTCGCCGTGCGCGAGATGTGTCTGCGCAACCTCAAGGAGCGGCTGCTCGAGCGCGCCAACATCATCCAGGGCCGCCTGGACAAGGAGAATGCGCTGCTCGCCAAGCGGCAGGCGGCCTTCCAGCGCAGCCAGCGCGAGCACGACCAGGGTACAGACGAGGAGTTCGAGCGCTTCTGCAGCGAGACCATGTTCCGCATCCAGATCCTGGAGCAGCGACTGGCCAGTCACGAGGAGACGGCGCTACAGAAGTACGCCGAAATGGACAAGCGCCTGCACAACGACCCGCGGCTGCGCGTGCTGCACCGGTAGCAGCCCGCATGAAGACGGCAGTCAGTAGTCGGTGGAAGGTTGAGCGTTCTGTTCGTTCCGCCTCCAGAGCAGCCTTTGTATTCGCGTTTACCCGCGCAGGAAGCCGCACGAGGCCGCTAATAGACCGAGCCGCGACTGCCCGGCGCTTGGTGTGGCGACGCGCCTCCTCCCCTTGCACAGGCGACGCGAAGCGCAGCGGGTTGCCGACAAGCCCGCAGTTCCGCTCGACAGTGCGCAGGCACTAGCCAAGGCGACGCGGGATACCGCTGGCTTAGTAGTCGGCATCGCCGCCGAACATGTCCATGCCGCCGCCCAGGTCGGCCTCCTCCTCCTCCTCCTTCTCCGCGGCGGCCGGGGCCGCCTCGGCAGCAGCACCGCCAGCAGCCGCGGCGCCGGCAGCCGGAGCAGCGCCTGTCGTGTTCGCGCAACATTCGGATCGCCAGTCAGTCAGTTAGTCCGTCCAGCCGTCCGCCGTCGCACTCGTTGCGACCAACAACGCGAGCGACGTACCAGCCGAGGGGCCGGCGAGGAACTTCTCGACGTCCAGACCGCGGCCGAGCAGGTCGGCGAAGAGCTGCGGCACGTAGGCGGACACCTTGACGCCGGCGGCCGAGATGGCGGCCGACAGGTTCTCGGCCGAGACCTCGACCTGCGAGTCGAAGAGGGCCAGGACGGCCAGCGAGGCGGCGAACTCGTCCTTCTGGGTCGCGGTCAGCTCGGCGAACGACATGCTGGATGCGTGGAGGGCAACGGGAGACTGACTCGGATTAAGCGGCGACGAGGCCAGCGGAATTCAGCTTTGTCGGTCGCCGCCGGCTCATGCGGCTGCAGCCGCTGGACCCGCCGATAGAGCAAGCAAATGACTGGTTGAGACGACCCGCATAACCGGGCCGACGAGCGAACCGTGCTCCACAGAGCTGATGAAGCATCGCGGACCACAACTATACTCCTCATTTATGTGTGCCTTGCCTATCTCGAAGACCCTCCAAGATTTTTGTGGCAACCAAGCTCCCAGCGGTGCATTTCATCGAGGATTTTTGGGTCAAATACTTCTGTGTTTTTTAAGCGACGTTGGTGTGCTCGACACCTCCTCCGCACGAATACTTCTGTGGACTGGCCTTTTCCGTCAGCAACATCAACCTGGATCCCGGGAGCTATCGCTTGCACCTGGCCGAGCACCTGCACGACTTGCGCGCATCGAGCGAGCGCGCCGCGACCTTCGGCCAGGCGGATCGATGAGCGAGCCGCGAGAGGCCGAGGACGGTCGCCGAGCCAGCATGGAGCGCGTGGGCAGCGCCGGCAGTCTGCTGAGCGCCGGGAGCGCCGGGAGCGCCGGGGGCTTGCAGCTGCGTCGCTCCAGCAGCGTCGGGAGCCCCGTGACGCCGAGCTACTCGCTGGAGCTCTATCACTCCTTCCCGCAGGTCTGCCAGAAGGCCAAGGGCGGCGTCCAGCTGTGCCACGCGGTCGCCAGCCTGCTGGGAGAGCGCGCCTCCGTGGAGCAGCAGTATGCGCAGTCGCTGCTCAAGACGGCGCAGTGAGTCGGGGCGACGGAGACGCGATTGTCCGCGGTGTGCAGTCTCGCAGCTGACACGAGATACCGATCTGTTGCTGGCTGTACTCACAGACACACCGGTGCCGAGGACTGGTCAGCCCACCTGACGGACTGCTGGGCGGGCATGTTGCTGCAGCTGGGGCAGCTGGCGAACGAGCGCGCGGCATTCGCGTCCACGCTGCAAACATCCATCGTTCCTGGCGTCAAGGCGTTCGCGATGCAGCACGAGTCACAAGTGCAGCGTCTAATTTCAGGTGCGTTGGCGTTCAACTGCGAGAGGCGCCTACGTCTAACATGCCGTCATGCTGTCGTGGCTGCGCAGAGGGCACGAAAGTGCGCTCAGCCTACCAGCGAATGCTCAAATCAGCGGATAGGAGCAAGGAAAAGTACGACCGCAAGTGCGCCGAGGCTGCTGACATTGCGTCAGCGCTGCGAAAGGCTGATACATCGGAGACTCCGGTCTCCTTTGTTCCACCGTCTACTTCACCGCCTGCGTCGTCTGCCCCGGTTGCTGCCTCAGCTGGAAGCAGCAACGCAAGTAGCAGCCCTCCCACGAGTGACGCCGTCTCTGGGTCTAGTACTGCACTATCCGATGCGCCAATGGACCCTCTGCCTGGCGGCAGTCCCTCGAAAGACTGGCCGGAGAAAATCACCGCAGGTCCGGGACAGCTGCTGACCAAGATTTTGGACACCACATCTTCTTTCAGCCGCATTTCGCTAGATCGCCAGCGCAGCAAGCTGGATGGTTGCCTTGAAGACGTATTGGTCGCTGAGAAGAATTATGTACAGGCGGTCGAAGTGATGAATGCGCAGCGACCGATCTTTGAGAACGAGATCAAGGAGAACCTTCACGGATTCCAGCTGACGGAGGAGCAGCGTCTGGAGTATCTGAAGAGCGTGCTCGTCCGCACTCAGGCGGCATTTGCCACAACCGTTGCAGCGGCTGAGGAGATTGTCGAGCAGATGCGTGCAAGTGCTCAAGGGATCGACGAAATGGGTAAGTCGCAGTTATGACCGATGCAGCATTGCTACGATGTCACGGTCAACGCCATATCTGACGTCAATACGTCACTGTGCTTTTTGTCTCGATCAGCGGACATCGAACAAATCTTCAAGCAACTCGGCCCGCAACTGGAGGTTGATGTCAATGAGTCGGATCTCTCGAACAACCCATTCTACAATCGCGTGATTCACATCCAAGCTCTGTCGAATGCGGGACACCGTTCGACAGATTTCATCAGCAGCACCATCATGGAGCTTACGGTGATTGAGGATCGGTATTTGCAGCATCTACGGAAGCTGCTGCGCGTTCACGAGCATGGCATTGGCAGCAGCGGAGGGATCTCAACTGATCTCTTCGGATCGAGCTCGTCTCTTTCGATGTCGCCTACATCGTCTTCGTCGCCACTATCCAATCACTCCGGTGCAAAGTTTATTCACGCTGAAGGCGACTCCATGGCAAAGGGATGGCATACACTCAAGGAGGAGGTACAGCTGCTGCTCGAAGTTCACGAGGTGAGGCACGCCTGTACGACATCGCTGGAGTCGGTGGTTTGCTTCTAACCATCATGAGCGTATGCCGTTTTGCAACAGGAATTTCGGTCTCTGTTGTCAGAACCGGTCACTCTGAGCCTCGAAACTATGAAGCTGGAGTATGAGACAACGTGCGGCGTAGCACAAGAAGACTTCGTTCAAGTGCACTCGCTGTTGTGCTACGCGTCGTCAAGTCACCAGAAGCTCCGTCAGAAGTTCCATGCGAAACTGCGTGAATTTACCTCGGTGTACGCCACCGTGACCGGGAAAACGACGCCAGGGGAGAAAATTGACTGTCTGCTTGACGCCGAACGAGTGCTTGCGGAATACCAAGCCCAATTGCAAACATCGGGTGCTGGAGTATCCGATCGTGAGCACCGCGTCGATCAGAAATTGCGCCAGTTTGTCGAGGAGATGACACAACTGGAGTCACAGCTCGCGAGCAGCGCGGCAGAACTCAAGGACAAGTTTCACCTTTATGTTCAGGTGAGCGGCTGCATGCTATTCTTCATGTGTTTGCAAAGATGATTTACACAACTTACGATATGTGATCGTATGCTCAGGACATCGAGGTTTTCGTGTCAACGTACATGAAGAACGAGAGATTCCGGCTACAAGTTGTCAAGAGCTCCCTACAGTCGTTTGCGAAAGCGTTGCGCCATATGATGTCAAGCGATTCGACCGTCGCAGCTCAAGCTCTCGAGTCATTGAAGAGCGTTGACGTGAGTGCCGATATTTCCTCCTTCATCGAGGCGAATCGCAGTCCATATCAGCGCTCCAAGCGCGTTGTTCCGGCGTACCATACAGATGAAGTGCTGCGTGAAGCTCTGCGAAACTACCAACGCATTCCGGACGTCCAGGCACCAGGCAGCAGCCAATCAAAGAGAGATGGGGTGAAAAGCGTGAATAGCGTCCAAGTGCTCCGGCCCGCACGCCAGACGGACTCAGTCTCTCCGCTTCGACCCAAGACAGCAAACGGCACGACCGCGAGCTCAGACAATGGAGTTGAACACTCCAGTGTTGCTGACAATGATCAAGAAGCTTTGGACGAACCCATGGACACGGATGACTACATCGACTTGGAGGACGAAGGGACTGAGATCCAGCCCCTTGGCGTATCAGCCTTCCAGAAAAAGTTCAACGTACATGGTGGTCTTGTCAGGTTCGCAGGTGTGCCTCGGATCGAGCTCTAACTCGCATTTCTTCGTAACTTTATAGTTGTCGTCGCCTGAGCAGGTCGTCGAAAGCTACTCGTGTGCGCTGTACCTGTCGAGCTTCCCGTACCACGGTCGGCTCTACTTGACTCGAGACCACATGTGCTTCAACGGGTGGCGCGACACCATCTTTGTACGTATTGCTGTATACACTCGTTGCTTTGAAGATACGATGAATGCGACTCACAAGTAGCTCCTTGTTGCGCGCTTTCACTTTATGTGTCTGCAGGTTGCGTTGCTCAGTGAGATATCGTCCATGGAGAAGAAGAACACGGCTCTGATTGTGCCAAACGCCATCGAGGTAACCTCAGCGACAGGCTTTGCTCTTCTCCATGCGATCTAACGCTCTGTTCGCATCTCCGTTGGAACTCAGCTTATGGTGAACGGAAAGCGCGTATTCTTCGCATCTTTTCTCTTTCGGTAATGACAACCCGAGCGCACGATATATTGCTCGATTGAGCGAAAGCTTTGCTGACGATCGATCAAACGTTCTCTGGCAGGGATGAATGCTTCCAGTGTATTCAGCAACTGCGAGCCATCAAAATCGGCACGGACGCCATCCTGGGAGGCAAAACCCTGTCTGAGGCATCAAGCCCCGCTCTCAATGAGCTAAACGGCGAATCGCTGAGCTCTCACGAAGGTAAGTGCAGCCGGTCTCCGTTGAGCAACTATCTCGGTATCTTAGAGGAATGATGCGGCCAATCTTGATGATGATGTTCAGGTGATGCAACAATGGAGAACCAAGGTGATGGAGATGACATTGATTCACAGACCGCTGCGGCAGCGACGACCACTGATATCGCCGAAAACAGTGCAAGCGACGAATCTGTTATCGTTGTCCCTCCGGATGACTCGATACTGCACGAGTTTGAACTTATCATGAACGAGGAAGCGCCATTCAGGTACGTTTGGCGATATCTTATCAGCAATACTCATCAAACTCTAACTCTGGCGCGGAGTTGTTGCTGCATGACAGTGTTGATGACGCATATTCGACGCTCTGGGTTGGCTCTGACGCGTTTTCGCTCGAATTGCTCGAGTCTGCGGGTTCCACGAATATTCAGCTGGTAGACTGGTCTCTCGAGCCTGTCACGTACGCGGGCAGCAGCACCACGGATGAGTTCGACGCCTCGCGTACGATCTCGTATACGCACAACAAGAAGTACATCGTGGGCCCAGGTGTCATCCCAACGACACAGATCCAGCGCTACAAGTACTCGCGCGGCTCACGACTCATCGTGAGTGCCAGCACGAGCATATCGAACGTCCCTTACTGCGATTACTTTCGTGTAGAGCACCGGTGGGTATTCAGTGCGACGAGCAAATCCAACGAGACGGGAGGATGTCTCATTCAAGTCGGCATCCGCGTGGAGTGGCTCAAGAGCACGTGGCTCAAAAAGCAAATTGAGAGTACGACGGTGTCCGAGTCCAAGGATGCGATTCGCGTTTGGTTCGACGCGGCAGTCAGCACGCTCGAGAAGCTCAAGAACAACCCAGCGAGTTCACCGAAGCCGCTGACTCTCACGGCGGATACTGATGTCGTGGCAATGGCCAATGCAACTGAGAAGCTGTCGAGGGAACGAGCTCGTTCGGCTGTCAAGGCAACCGCAGCAGCGGCGACAACAGTGAGATCCGTGGTTGTCGATGGAGGCATTAGTTCATCGTTCCGATCCGCGCTCCAGCTGCTCAGTCTGCTTTGCGCGTTGCTGTTCCTGTACGCACTCTTGCGCGTCTGCTCGGCGATCGAGCAGATGCAGGTGCTTACACGCGAGATGCTTGAGCAGCAACAGCAGCAGCAAGTGTTGTTTCGGGAAATGTTGGCTCGACTGGAAGAGATGAGCAAGTGAACTGCCGATGGAGTTGAGTCATTGGGGTCTTGCATGTTTTATCTATCGAATCGACGCTGTGTCGCGACGAGTGCTCTTCGCCTTAACAACTTCACTCATCATCGTCGTATGGCTCCTACGATGTGGGTAATCCGATTAAGTTGCATGTCAGCGCGACAGAACTCGGAGCTTCTGCAGACACACTTCGCGACGCACCTCGTCTTCATCGTCTTCATCCTCATCATAGGGAGAGAGAAGACTCAAGTCGAGCTGGGGGATATCGAACAGCGTCGTCGCTGAGGGTGGTGGTGACAGCCTCGCACAGAGCTGGACGTGGTCGAGGCAGCCTACAAAGGCAGCGGGTTTCACGAGTAGGCATGAGTAAGCGTGGCACAGGGTGTTAGCCAGGATGGGCGGCGAGGACAGCCAAGTACCGAGAGGATCCGTGTCGTCAGCTGACTCGCTGCTGGGGCGAGTCCTCATGCTCGCTGCTTGCTGTGCCACTTGCAACTCGGCCTTCAGTCGCTCGATCTCCATCTGCATGGAGTTGCAGGATCTCTTGAGTGCCGTATTCTCCTGCTGAAGTAGCGCGAAGTCTGCCAGACACCATCCGTGAACAACTCCAAGGCAGCAGCCCACAGCTCTAGAGGGTCTCCGTACCAAAGGTAATGTCGACGTTATTGTTGTCTCTGCTGCTCCGTCCACAGGAGCGACAGCGCGTCACATCAGAGAGTACGGGCTCATAGCCGCCATTGCTCTCACGCAAAGCTTGCGCAGTAGCCGTCGTCTCAATGTACATGGCGAATTCATCCCGGATTCGAGCCAGCAAGCGGCTGTAGAGCTGTTCGCACCAGCATTCCAAGCGTTGATTGGTCTCACATCCTCCGCATCAGGAGCAGAGATCGTTGTCGCGAGTTTGCAGCGCTCACCCACCTCGTCCTGATCGACCACCGTGTCCAATACTCGCTGGCAGGCGCGGACTCGCAGCATGGGCTTGTCGTGAATCTACGCACCGCAACACTGTCAATCTCTGCCTCTAGTCCGTTAGGAGCAAAAGATCTTTGATGCCTCCCGACCTTAGACCTTTCGATCTCGTTGAGACGCTCTGCGAGCTCGACCTCCATCTGTACCGACGACGACTTATACCCGCCGACAATCGCAGCTGATGCGCCGCCAGACGCAGGGGCGGCACTTGAGGGACGTTTCCATGTCGGCGATGGTCCATTGGCTGACGAAGACGACGGAGTTCCGAGCTGCGACTGCGGTGTCCGGTTGAACCGATGCAATGGGTGAACCGGTGCGCCGGACGAGCTCCGAGTGAGTCGAGTGGAGGCGGTCGACGCGTCTGCCTCGTGCTGGTTCTGGCGCTGGTAGACGGCCTGTCGGTCAGCAATAGTGACCGTAGGCGACGCGCTCTGCTTCCTCCCTAAACTCCGGAGCGCCTCCAACTCCTCCAGCTTCGGCGCGAACGAGCTCTGCTCAACGGCATTCTGAAGCCGTTTGCGCACGGCCGAAGCGGAGTGACACCGCCTGTTTCGATGTACAAGGCTCAGCTCTGACGGACGGGTTGCAGCGATCGGGAGGCGTGCTGACAGCATTGACACTCACCGGAGAGCGTACTGCACCTTGGACGGCGTGAGCGCTGATGCCATCGCCTCTGCATGCTGGTGATCAACTGGACCAGCGTGCACAGAAGCTGATCTAGTCCCAGCGGCGGGACGGGACCATCCCGAGTGGGAAAGCTTGCTCGTGGCGAAGCGCGACTTGATTTGGCACTGCGTGGTTTGCTGCCACAGCCGCTGATCTCGCACACGAAGCTTCAGATCCGAAAACGCGTCCTATTCGGGTGAGCGCACGGTCAGCGAGCCACTTCAATCGCGAGAAGAACGCCTGCGGGTATTGCCCATACTCTAGCGTGTCGAGCTGGCTGCCGTTCCAATTTGTGGCTGCCTTCGCCGCCAAACTCTCCGTGCTGCTGCTGTCGGTTCAGCATTAGCACGCGTGCTTTCGGTCGGTCGTAGCGCAGCGAGCCATCCGACTCCCGCACGGACTTACCGACGCCGGCACGGCGTAGCTCGAGCGCCGTTTCTGAACCACCGAGCCTTTCAGCATCGCATCGCGCGTCTTCGCCCTCGCTTGCTGTGTGCTGCGTGTGACCACGCCACGATCAGCCAGAGCGAGGACTGCTATTGTTGCGGAGTGTCTATTTATACACATGGCGCACTCGCGATCCGAGGAGCAGCACTCCAGCCCGAGCAATCCATCGCCTTACTCGTCGTCGTCTCCCTCCTCCTCCTCCTCATCATCATCATCATCAAAGTGGCCCTTGCGGCGGTTGCGGTTCATGTGCATGTCCGCGAAGGACATGTCGAGCATTGTGATGCCGTTGCTGCTGGACGTGGCCGGCGCCGCTGATGGGGCGGCCGCAGCGTCGGCGCCGGCATCCTCCTGGGCGGCACCGGAGACCGCGTCCTCTCCGTCCGCCGAACGCTGCTGGTCGAACGCCGCCGGCCTGGCAATCCACAATACCCAACATTATTAGCGGCGCCAAGGGCCTTCGCGCAACGGACGCGCGAACCACCCGAAAGACGACGCACCAGAGGTTCTTGCTCTTGAGGTTGCGGATCTGATCCTTGTACAGAATGTGCTCGACGATCGAGGTGACGGCGCCCTTCTTGCCGGTCGCGACCGTGGCCTCTCCGTCGCCCTCCGCCACGATGAGGAAGTCGCCGCGCTTGACCCAGATGAGCTTGCGGAACTTGGTCGGCAGCATCGTGACGGACCGCTCGCCCGCCGCGGACACCACCTCGAACAGATTGCTGCCGCGCAGTGCCACGACGCGCACGATCTGCTCGTTCTCCTTCGGCTCCGGGTCTCCGTACAGCACGCGCTTGGTCACGCCCTTGCGGTACGTCGTCTTACGTCCGCTGCCCGACATGCCGCCCTCGCCCTCGTCGTCGTTGCTGGCGCCGGCAGTGTGCACTTTGTACCCTCGTGCGGGCCATCAGTCCTATCGAGACCGACAGATACAAACACAGAATAAAACGGAATGATGGGCAATTTGATGCAGGAATGCAATGGCTACCATAAAACGCAATCATTCGTCAATTTAAGTGCGCGCGCGAACTTAAGAGCAAGAAAAGCTCTCCACGAGGACGCTTGTCGAGCGCCTTGGCACCGACTCGAAGCACGGGGTGGCCGGCGATCTCGCCGCCACGTTCCAACCACGCGCACGCGTTCTCACGCGCTCTGCCGACAGAACTCTGGCAGGCGTCCGAAGCCGGCCACCTCGCACTCGTCGATCAGCATGAGGCTGATGGCGGCGTTGGCATGACGATCCCAATAATTGCAGCGGCACTCTTGAGTGTTGCAACGCAGCACACGGTGACAGCGCTGGAGCTCCATCGTGCCTTCGTGCACAGGGGACACGGCCTTGCCCTTCTGCCGCCGACGCCGGCGGTTCTCCTTGCCGCGGAGACTCGTGAGCACGAGATAGCGCACCTTCGACGACGACTGGCCACAGGTCGAGCAGAGCTTGCTCGTGTTGAACTCCTTCAACAGAACCACCGTCGCGCGTCTGGCGAGCACCTCGCGCAGCTCCTTCACACGACTTGGAGCATATCCTCGAATGCCACTGCGTCGACTCCAGTTCCCGTAAGCGACCAGTGTCTGTGCGTTGGCAACCGGTACAATGCGCGCTGCGATCGTGTTCACCGCCACTTGCGCACACCGCTTCTGGAAGAACTTGCTCTTCGCAAAGCAGTGGTCCCAGCAGAGCCGCAGTAACGACTGCAGGTGCGTCAGCACGTAGCGCAGTCGCTCGAGGTATCGCACATAGGACGAGGTCTTGAACGACGCCATCTCCGCGATGCGGTCACCGTACTCCTGTGGGAACCGTGCGCGGAGAGACTTCTCCCACGCGTTCCCTCGTCGAAACCCAGCCAAGTGCCGATATTCCTTCGAGCTCACGCTCACGATAGCAGCCCTGTCCTTCGTCTACCGCCTCTTGTTCCCCACGACCTCCTCTTGCTGGATCCAGAACGGGTAGTCGGCCTTCTGGCTCGACTTGCGGCAGCACCGCAACTTTCTCTTTCGCCTGCGGCGTCGTCGACAGCGCGTCTTGCCGATGGTGCGGCAAACCGCCGTACACAGCGATTGCATGCCAGGATCGAGGTTCACCACGATGTCTGGAAAGTAGTTACCCGGCAACTGAACTTGGATATCCTCGTCTTGGAGCTCGTCCGCGGCGTCGCTCGTGCGGCGGCGTGCTGTCTGCTGATCAGCCGCGCTCTTCGGACGATACAACAGGACACTCTCTCCGTAGCCATCTGTGGGAATATGGCGAGCGAAAACGTGGCTCCTGTGTTCAATCTTCTCGATCTTATGCGCAGGCAGAGACTGTAGAGTGGCTTGGCGTTGGTCGGGATGTGCGCCGTGTCGAACGAGGTGAAGCATGGGAAGAACATGAAAGCTCGAACGCCTTTCTCGTTCGGCACGGCTTCCATTCTGTCCTCGACCGCTTGCTGGAAGCGCCACAGCAGCGGCACGTAGAAGCGAAATCGCTGCAGTTGCGAGAAACCTTGGTTGCCTGGCGGATCGCGACCGCCACGAAGACGAGAACAAGTGATTGGCGACAGAGCACCTTCGACGTGGACCTCGTGTGTGCTGGCGCTGATTTCCGTGAGCTGCGAGCGAGTCGCCCGATGGCGAATACGCAGCACATCTGCAATGGATGGTTCCAAGCAGCGGCGGTCGACATGGCGAAGAATGGGTGCGATCTGTATTCCCGCAACTTTGCGAAACGTCTGCGCGCCTACGTCATTGACAAGTACGCCGTGTCGAGAGCCGCCGCCAACGATATCCTCGACGGTGCACTCGCCGAGACGCTCGAGTCGATCCTTGTGCGCGTGGCGGACCCGATTGTGATGGAGCTGTGCGAGCGTATACGAGAACGAGCAGTGGCAAGATCAATTGAGCCCCGCACGATCTGATGCCGATGTACTACGAGTTGTTGCCGCACGTTGAAACAGTCAAGGAGAAGAACGCGAGCGACCCGACGTACAAGCCGAAGCGAATGTTCTCGGTTTTCTCGACGAGGCAAGGCTTCAAGGCGAGCTACTGCAAGGTCGACTCGACAGGACTGCGATCGCCGATCGCAGCTGCACCACGAGTGCGGCGCGGTTGCCGACCTCGAGAAACAGCAGGAGGAGCGCGTCTGCCGCGGCGGGGTTACGCGCAAATTCCCAGTCCACACGGTGCGGCACTGCCTGAAGAAGCACGGCGGGTGCGGAAAGACAGAGGGTTGCGACGTGAGCGCGGTGCACAACATGCTCGAGATCTTGCAGAGCCAGCTCGCGGGCGTATCCGAACGTTCTCTCGGTCTGCAGCGGCGACCAAGGAGTTGATCAAGTTTCCATCAGCATCCTCCTTTAGTGCATCCAGTGGGTGGTCCGACGAGAGAGAGAGAGAGATGTCGTAGTGGCATGGACATCCATCTGGGTGCTACCAGTGACATGGGAGCGAGTCGGTGAGAGCAGGCTCGCTGTTGACAGCCGGCCCCTTCACAAGCACAAAGGGGGTCGGCATTACGGAGCGTCGGCTCCAAGGGCAGCTTCCTCGGCATTTGCGCGAGGCTTGGCAGAGCCACACGGAGTGATGCTCCCTAATTCGGAGGCGATAGTCCAGCTTCATGGAGATCACAAGCATTCGTACAAACATTCCTGTTGCATCGGCAGGCAGATTGGCACGCGTCGTCCTGTGTCCAAGGAAACCAACCGGCAACCGTTGGTGCGGAGCGAGAGCGATGGCGGGAAGAGGTCGCGGCCGCGCGACGACGCTGCCCGCGTGGATGACGCAGGGCGGCGGTGGTGCGGGTCCCGCGCCGGGGCCTGCGCCGGCCGCCGCGGGTCCTCCCGTCCGCGGTCCGCCGATGGGACCGCCTCCACCGGGAGGCCCTCCGCCGCGCGGTCCGCCAATGGGGCCGCCCCCGCCGCCGGCGAAGAGCAGCGGTGCGCTGCCTCGGCCGCGCAACGGGCAGTTCGAGGATGCGCCGAGCGACATGGGCGCGCCGTCCGGAGGGCGCCGCCGCCCGCGCTCGCGCAGCCCGGCGCGCAACGGTAGCGGCAGGGACCGCAGGGGACACTCGTCCAAGGAACGGTCGCGCTCGCGCTCTCGGGAGCGCCGGCGAGGCCACAATGACGACCGGCGCCGCTCGTCGTCGCGGCGCTCGCGCTCCCGTTCGCGCTCCCGTTCGCGCGACCGCGACCGCGGCTACGGACGCAGCGACCGGTACGACGACCGCCGAGGGAGCAGCTCGCGCTCGTCCCGCGGGTACGACGACGGGCACCGCCGCGAGTCGTCGCGCCGCTTCGACGACTGGGAAGACCGCGGGTACGGGCGGCCGTCAAGCCACGGGCACGACGACCGCGCCACGCGCACGTACTCGTCCGACTACCGTCCGTGACGGACTGGCGCTGCCGCCTCGACGCGCGCGCGCCGGCGTCCAGACAAGCTGCCGGTAGTGCGTGAGTCGGGGGGAACGCGGAAGGCGAGGCGCGCCGCGTCTAGAGAGGCGGCCCGAGTCTTAGAGGGAGACGCCTCGTGGGTGGCGGGCGGGACGGCGCGCGCGGAGAGAGAGCAATGATCGAGAACGCGACTGTATTTCTTTGCTGCTAACGTCGTAGCGCGCCATTTTTACTCTGCGCGCGATTGTTCAGCTCGCGCGCGCAGCTCGCGTTCTCGGCGGCCGATGGGCTATAATTGGGCGCCGACCTGGCGGCCCCGCACGCGTTGAGGCTTGATGTGCTCGGCGTGGCGCGGCCGGCGCGGAGATAATAGGCCCGCAGCGCTGCGGAGTGTCCGACGCGCGCGCTGCTGAGCGCTGGGAGCGCCGCCATGCCGTCTAGCGCCTCCTCCGTCTCGCTGGCCGAGCCGGCCGCCGCGCTAGCGAGCGCTCCGCCATGCCCGGCGCTGTCGGACGGGAACGCCGCGTCGACGCGAGACAGCGGCGCGAGCGCGAGCGACAGCGAAAGCGAAAGCGGCGCGACCCACGCAGACCGAGCGAGCGGTCGCGTCCGACAAGCGGTCGAGCGGGTCGAGCACGACCAGCGGCTCCGCCGAGCGTCCGCGTCCACCGCGGCGGGCGGCGCGCGGCCCCAGGCGCAGGCGCGAGACCGCAGGCTGCTGTTCGCCTCGGCCCGCGACGTCGTTCGTGCGTCGCTGTCTCCGCGCTCCAAGGCCACCAAGGCCGCCAGCGCGGGCTCGCCGCAGAGCCCTGGCGCCTCGGTGGCGCCGGTCCGCACTGCGTTCGGCAGGTTCCGGCGGTCGAGTACGCTGGCAGGCGCGACCGCGAGCGCCGACGTGCCGCCGGGCAATGGCGCACCGGCCGGCGAGCCTCCAGCCTCGAGACCCACGGCCGAGTCGCAGCAGCAGCCAAACGCTCCGAGCGAGTCGCGACCGCCAACGTCTCCGCTCCCAACGCAACCGATCGGCGCCGACGGCTCGCAGCCGCCCGGCGAGGCCGCCGCCGCCGTGGGCCGCGGGTTCGTCGACGAGGTGCGGCGCACACTCGAGGAGCTCGTGCAGCTCCTGGACAGCGTCGACCCGCGCAAGCTGGTCGCGATCCGACTCGGCGGAGAGCTGCGCGGCTTGCTCGGCAAGGCGCAGGACGAGTTCTGCGCCTACGAGGCCGCGTTCGTCGAGCACGCGGGCCACGTCGGCGTGTCGATCGCGCTGCAGAACCTGTCGGCGGCGCTGCGCCAGGTCTTCGCGCTCGCCGCGCGCCTGCAGACCGCCAAGTTCCTGCTCAACAAGACCTTCAAGCGCGACGTGACCTTCGCGTTCCAGGAGATCAACTCGTACTACACGTCGCTCTTCATGGAGCTGTCCATGGCCGTGGCTCGGCGCTCAGGCATCGACCTCCCGCTCCCGAGCCCGATGAAGCCGCAGCCGCCGTCGCCAGTCGCAGAGGCGGCCGCAGAGGCGACCGAGGGAGCGGCTGCATCTGCGGCGGCGACGCAGACGGACGAGGAGCCGCCGCCAGGTAACAGACCAGCCACCGCGACGCTCGGAGATTGCCTGCTAGCGCGAGGACTGACGCCGCGCGCGAGCTTGGACGCAGAGTCGCGCGTGTCGGCCGGCGACCAGCTCTGCCTCGAGGCACACATGCTCTTCTTCGGCCACGGCGTCGCGCAAGACCGGCTCAAGGCGCGCGAGCTGTACCAGGTGCGTGTGCACGCGCCACCTCACGTGGCTGTGCGTCCGCCTGACGCTCGTCGCGGCATCACTAGGCCGCGGCGGAGCAGGGCAACGCCCAGGCCATGGCGTGCCTCGGACACATGTACCTGACGGGAGACAGCGCGGCGTCGGCCGGCGCGGCCGCGCACTCGAGAGATCTGCTGCTCGCCGAGCAGTGGCTACAGCGAGCGGTGGCGGCCGGCAGCGTCGACGCCGCGGCCTTCCTCGGCCAGCTCATGGTGCGTCCGCGGACGCGCGGCGCGGCGCGACACGACGCGGCTCGGGAAGCTCTGTGCTCACGGACTCGTGCGTCGCGGTCGGGAGCAGTGCGAGAAGGCCGAGCTCGCGGCTCACGAGCACGACTGGCGCGCGCTGTACGCGCTCGCCAAGGATCAGTTCTCGCTCGCCGCGTCCCGAGGGCACAGCGAGGCGCAGTTCCAGCTCGGTGCGTGGCTGGCGGCTCTCTCTCTCTCTCTCCCTCTCGGCGCGTGGGTCTCAATCCCCGCCCGCGACCGACGTTGGACGGCAGGCGCGCTGTTCGAGCGCGGACTCGCGAGCGAGACGCCGGAGCTCGAGGCAGCCGCGCACTGGTACGCGCGGGCCGCGGAGCAGCAGCACACGGACGCAGAGGCGCGCCTGGGCCGCCTGCACCTGCTCGGAGGCGCGGCGCCGGCGCTCCAGGACACGAGCAGGGGCGTCCACTTCCTCGAGCGCGCCGCCGCCAAGGTACGCGGTCTCCGCCGCCCCGAGCTCCGTCCGCGCGCAGCGGTGGACGGATCGACTCATGGACTGGCACCTGTCGCGCGCGCGCTGGCCGCAGGGCGACGCCGACTCGCAGGCCTTGCTCGGCGCCGTCTACTGTGCCGGCGCCGGCGTCAAGCGCGACGCGGACCGCGGCGTGGCCTTCCTACGATCGGTGCGCTCGCCGGCGCCTCGTGCTCGCGTGGCCCGCCGATCGGACTGACGCGCGTCCAGGCCGCGGACAAGGGGAACGCCGAGGCCATGACGCGGCTCGCGCTCGTGCTGCTCGCGTCCGTGTCGCTTGGCCGCGGCGGCACGGGCGAGCCTGCCGAGCTGCCGGCGGGCTCGCCGCCCGCGGCGCTGCGCTTCGGCGACCGAGAGGCGCTGCACGACGAGGCGGTGCGGCTGCTGCTCACGGCCGCGCTGGCGCCGGCGCCGCGCGCGCTGGGGCGGCCGGCGCACGCCCAGTTCGCGCTCGGAGAGCTGCTCGAGGCCTCGCCGCTGCTGGCGGACCGCGCAGCCGCCTTGCGCTTCTACTGCAAGGCCGCGAGGTCCGAGCCGGTGCGTCCTCGTGCCGCCGGCGGACGGGAGGGAAGGGAGGGAAGGAGACGCGCGGCGGCTCACCAGCGACCTCTCTCTCTCTCTCTCTCTCTCTCTCTCTCTCTCTCTCTCGACGCGCAGTGCCACGTGCTGGCGGCTCGGCGCGCGGCCGCCATGCACTACTCGGGCCTGGGCTGCGCCGCCGACAAGGCCCAGGCCCGCCATCTGTACACGCTCGCGGCCGACGCGGGCGACGCGGACGCGCTCAACGCACTCGGTGCGTCTCCTGCTGCTGCTGCTGCTGCTGCTACGCCGGCAGACGGCGCGGACTGACAGCAGGTGGCAGGACTCATGTGCGAGGAGGGCGAGGGCGGAGAGCTGGACCTGAAGCGCGCGGCGCTGTGCTACCGCGCGGCCGTGGCTCGAGGCCATGCGCACGCGCACTTCAACCTAGGCCACCTGCTCGCGCGCGGCCGCGGCGTGCCGAGAGACCCAGAGGCGGCGAGAGCGCACTTCGAGCGGGCCGCGGCCCTCGGGTACTCGCTTGCGCACCAGTTCCTGCCGCCGACGTAGAGCCCGCGCGATAGACGAGGAGCACGAGAAGCACGCTGGCTGGCTGCATGTACGTCGTCTCGTGGGCCTGGCGTCCTACCTACCGACCGGCCGACCACCCTCGGCACTCGGCGCGCAGCCGCGCGGCGTCCCTGCCTCGCCGCGCCGCCGCGGGGACCCGCCGCCGCCTCTCACGCCAGCTCTCGCCGCGCGTACTTGTGCTCGTCCATGTACTCGACGCAGACCGTGCGGTTCGAGAACCCGCGGCCATGGAGCTCCGCCGCCGCGTTCTGCGCCGACTGCACGGCGTCGAACTCGACGAAGACCTGCGAGCAAGAGGCCAGTCAGCACGCGGGTGAGCGTCTGAGCCTGCTAGTCTCAACGAAGCACGCGCGCATTCGCCCGTACCTTGCCTACCGCCGAGGGGATGCCGTCGCGCGGACGCGGCAGCAGCAGCGAGTGCACCTGACCGAAGCGCTCGCACTCGGTCTTGATGTCGTCCACAATGTCGTTGTACTCCTCTTCGTCCTCGAGCTCCTCCGCCGTGACCATGTTGAGCAGCACGATGACGCGCGAGGGCGGACCGGTCGGCGCGCTTGGGATGCCGAGCCCCGCGAGGCTCATGACCTGCATGGCCGCGAGCGACGGGTCGAGGCCCATCTCGAGCCCCGAGTTGACCGTGCCCGCGGCGCTGGCGACGGCCTTGGCGTTCTCCTGGGACATGGCGCGCCGTACCGTGAGCGTCTTGTCGCCGAGCAGCATGCCGTTGAGCCCGAGGCAGGCGGCGTCCGTGACGCCCAGGTCCATGTACTCGCAGAAGCCGTAGCCCTTGGACAGGTTCGAGTTGAGCTCCTTGACGAGGTGGAAGGACCGCAGCGGCCCGAAGGCCTGCAGCAGCTCCTTGACCTGCTCCTCGTTCAGGTGGTAGGGCAGCCCGCCGATGAAGACCTTGCCCGGGCCGTCGCTCACGGTGGTCGACACAATGCCGAGCGCCGCCAGGTTGAGCTGCGGCACCGGCCCCAGCTCCGTCGGCACGGTCGCCGGGTTGTAGTCGTTCGGCCGGCGCACCTTAAGCGGCTGGCCGCGGAACGCGACGCCGTCCAGGTTCATGCACGCGGTCGTGAGCTCGATCGTGCGCAGCTCCACGAACGCAAAGTGGCGCTCGCGGTTGATGTAGACCGAGACCACGGCGCCGCCCTCCTGCCGCTCGCCGAGCGCGCGGTCGATCACGTCGTTGAAGAACTCGGTGATCTCCGCCTCGCTCACCTCGCCGATGCCGCCCACGTACAGGCGCCGCGCGTGCCGCGTCTGCTGCGAGTAGCCGCCGGCGGGGGCGCCGCCGTAGCGGCTGAAGGCGTTCTATAATCGACAACGCAGCGCGCGAGTTAGTGTCCGACGCGGAACGAGCAACGGAGCCGCAGAGGCGCGCACGTACCCCAGCGTCCATGGGCGGCCCGCGGCCGGGCGGACCGCCGGCGAAGCTCGTAGGGCCGCCGCCGCCCGAGAACGAAGACATGTTCTGCTGCAGGATGGCCTGTGCCGCGTACGCCGCGGCGTTCTCCTCCGTCACGCCAGGGGGACGCACGTCAAAGTTGGACTTTTTCCTGCGGCGCACGATCTGCACGGGCGAGCGCGAGCGCGAGCGCGACCGGCGCGACGACCGGCGCCGGGAGGACGACCGGTCGCGCTCACGCTCGCGGTCCCGGTCGCGGTCCCGGTCGCGCTCGCGGTCGCGGTCCCGATCCGAGCGCCGGCGAGAGGACGAGCGGTCCCTGGAGCGGCGCCGCGAGGAGCGCCGGCTGCGGCTCTCCTTCTCGCGACTGCGGCTGCGCGCGCGTGTGCGCCGCGAGGAGCGCGAACGGCTGCGCTCTTTGCGGTCGCGACTGCGCCGCGAGGAGCGCGAGGACGGTCGCTCGCTGCCCCTGGACGGCGCTGCCACCGGTTCCTGCGCAATCAGCGGCGCTGTAAGTACGCGAGGAGAACTTGCGGGCCCGCAATGTCCGAGGGGACGCGGGGGCGAGCGCCTCGTCCGATCCGAGGCGCCAACAATGACGAGCCACTCACCGGCGCGTCAGCGAACTGGTGTGCGCCGTTCACAGGCGCCACGGGTGCCACGGGCGCCGGCGCGTACGCCACGGGCTGGCTCTGCGCCGCCTGCGCCATCTGCTGCTTCTTCATCCACGCAGGCAGCGTGAGCTCGCGGCCCCGACCCGCCATGGCGACCCGGGGCGTCTAAGCAGTGGAGGGTGGTGGGGTGGCGGAGTGGCGGGACGTGTCGCCGCGCGTCTGGGCGTCCAGCGGCTCGGGTCGAGACGGAGAACGCGCTGGGTCGTCGCGGGTGCGCGCAGAAGGCCGAGGGAGGCCGGAGCAGGCGCGCGCGGCGGCCTGGGCAGCGAGGGGGACGCGGGGCCGAGGGCGTGGGGCGCCGCCGCGAGTCGCGTCTTTATGAGGGCCGCGAAGCGTTTGCCCCGCCACCGGGTCAGCGGCCGCCCGGTTGCACGTCGAGGGTCGGTTTGGCCCCTCATGCGGCAATTCGCGATGTCAAAACGACCGATCGCCATCACTCTACATCGGAATGTGTACTGTTTGCGAGTGCCCACTTGTTGCAGTCATTGCAGCCATGAGCCAAATGTGGGTTCGCGACGAGCGGGCCGATGCGCGGCCGCCGCCAATGGCGCGCGCCGACGGAGCCCCCGAGTCGTCAAGCGCTCAGTTGTCTCCGCTGCCGCAGTCGCTGTGCACCTGACGCGCCATGCGCACTGCATCGTCGCCCTCGTCCGCGCTTGTGCCTCGCAGACCGCTCACCGTCCACGCGCAGCTTGGGAGCTGGCCCAGCACGGCGACGACGCGCCGGCAGGCGTCCTGTTCGCAGTACGAGACGTCCGCGGCTGCCCACTGCAGTGGCGCAAACAGGAGAGGAGCGGTGCACTGCGCCAGTTGCTGGTGTAGCCCGGGCGTCGCCGCCAGTGCGCGGAGGCGCGCGCTGCCATCGCAGTCCTCGGCGGCTCCGACGGCACAGGCGCTCGCCCAATAGGCTCCAAGCGCCATCGCCGCGAGCGCGCGCGCCGGCGAGAGCGCTGTAGGCGCGTAGGCGTTCTTCAACGTCATCGCTCGAGATCCAACCGTCTGTGGGTAGATAGACCGACGGGCCGCAGGATAGCCTCGCGAAAATGCAGTGTAATCCGGGATAGCGCGGCCGACGCGCGCGAAGGGACGCGCGATCCCTCCTCCCCGGCCCAGACAGGGGCTATCGATAGATCCATCGACCGCGCTCCGGCCGGAGAGCCGACCGGCGAGCCGACCGGCGAGTCCAATGAGCGCCAACCGCATCGTCACGGAGCAGACCGAGCGCTTCTTCCGCGCGAGCGCGGAGGGCGACGCCGCGGTCGTGGCCGAGCTGCTGCGCGACCCGCGCGTCGACCTCAACTGGCACTGCACCGAGTCGGTGCGCACTCCTGCCGCGCTCTGAGAGTCTGGGGCCGAGCTGACACCCCCGCGCAGTACGGCGCGACGCCCGTGATCGCCGCGATCGCCGGCGGGCACCTCGAGGTCGTGCAGCTGCTGCTGGACGCCGGCGCGCAGCTCGGCGCGCTCAAGACGCCGGTGCGCTCGCTTGGGACTGCGAGTCCATCGCGAGAGTCTAACGCCTCGCGAGGGGAGCGCAGGACCGCAACAGTCCGCTGCACGAGGCCGCGCTGCACGACAACCGCGCCGTGCTCGAGGCCGTGCTGGCCAAGGTGAAGGAGGTGGAGGGCGAGAGCGAGGCCGCCGGCTCGCTCGTCAACATGCAGAACCAGGTCCGTCCGTGAGCAGCTCGTCGCGTCGAGGTGTGGCGCCGCACTGACCGACGGCTCGCTGGCCGACAGTTCGGGAACTCGCCGCTGCACAACGCCGCGCGGTGCGGTGGCGCCGAGAGCGTCACGCTGCTGCTCGCGGCTGGCGCAGACGTCCGCCTCACGAACGCGGTGCGGGGTCTGCGCGCGAGTTTCTCGCGGCGTTCGTGGACCGAGGCAAGTGAGGGCTCGCTGCTGACCGACGTGGCTCGATGGATCGCACAGAACGGGTCGATCCCACTGCACCACGCGTGCTACAGCGAGCAACCGAGCGAGCGGGCCGTGCAGCTACTGCTCGACGCCGGCTCGGACGTGGACGCGCGCGACGAGCAGGGCTGCACGCCGCTGGTGGCGGCCGCCAAGGTGGGTCAAGCCGGCGTCATGGCGCTGCTGCGCGCGCGCGGGGCCGATGTGGCGGCCAAGAACACGGTGCGTGCGCTGCCTCGGGTCCGTTAGCTGAGTGCATGCCATTGGGTGGCGTTGACGCCATGCTCTCTCTTTCTCTCAATCTGCCTGACGCTACAGTTCGGCGAGGACGCCGCCTTCTTCGCGCGGCTCCGGAACGACACGCAGTCGCTGCAGTCGCTGGCGTAAGGCAAGCGAGGGCGATCAGTCTACACCCGCCTGGTCATCTAGAATTCCATACCTACAGGAGAACGGACGGGTGAGGCGCCAGTCGTTCGAGGCGAGCGGCCGTCGAGACGAGCAACGCCGACGCAACGCGACAAGAACGAGCGAGTGCCAGCATTCGAGTTTATTCCGCCATGATAGGGCCGCAGAGCGACTCAGCGGCCGCCCTAGAGCACGCGCCGAGCGACCAGCGAGGGCCCTCAAGCTCCAAGCGCCGCGCGCCTAGTACTGCGCCTTCTTGGCAGCCTCGGCGGCGATAGCCTTGGCGCGCAGCTCCAGCTTCTTCTGCGTCTTGAGGCCCATGATGCCACCGCCCCACTTGCGGCGGAAGGTCGAGTCCTCGTTGAACTTGGCGTGGAAGGCCTGCGTGAGCGAGTCGAACTTGGCCTTGTCCTCCTTGTTCACGTGCGTGAGCGCCACCACGGCCGCGTTCTTCTTGTGCACGAGCTGGCCCAGGCGAGCCTTGCCCTTGACGATCGCGTACGGGATGTCGAACTTGCGGCAGAGCGCCGGCAGGAACACCACCAGCTCGATCGGGTTCACGTCGTGCGCGATCACCACCAGCTTGGCCTTCTTGTTCTCGATCAGCGACGTCACGTGGTTCAGGCCGTACTTGACCACGGCGGGCGGCGCCGACGCCTCCTCCTTGCCAGCCGCGATGTTGCGCAGGCGCTCCGTCTTGGCCGCCTTCGTCTCCGGCTGGTACTTGAGCAGCATCTTGAACAGGTCCGTCGCCGTGTTCTTGTCCAGCGTGTTGCTGAACTGGTTGATCGACGGCGGCACCTTCAGGCGCTGGTACAGGACCTTGCGCTGGCGCTGGATGCGCACGTAGCGCGGCCAGCGCACGAAGCGGGACAGGTCGCGCTTCGGCTGGTGGACCAACATGCGCACAAGCACAACCGTTAGTGCCTCCGCGGAAGCGCTTCGAGCCACATGCACGCAGTTTCTCCACAGCATGGCCCGCGCGCGCGCGAGCCGCTTCGTCATGAGACCGCCCGGCGCGCGCGCGAGCCGACTGTGCAGTGCATGACAGCGGTGTGTGGCCTTTACCCTTGGGAGCGAGTCCATCCGGAGATGAACTGCCGCCACAAGTTTGTGTCATTGCGGTCGTGGGGGACCCGCTACACAGTCTCCCGCGCTGCGACGAGGCCAGCGGCCCCGCGCAGGCACGGAACCGAGCCGCCGCCGCCACAAAGAGCAGCGTCGGCCGGCATCCGTGCGGGGAAAGAGTGAACAAACTGCCAACGGCGCTCGGCCCCAGCGCGAGCCGGGGGACGCGAGGCCGCGCAGAAACATCGGCGCCTCAGTATACCTGCACGTCGCCGCCCAGACGGAAGTTCTTGGGCGTGCTCTGGAACAGAGGGTCCTTCTTCGGCTTGGTGGAGCCGGACGTCTTGCCCTTGACCGTCTTGGTCGTCACCTTGGTGACCGTCGTCGTGGTCTTCTTCACCTTCTTGGTCGGCTGCTCGCATAGACACCACAGCCGTCAGTCGGTTGCTCTGCCAGTGCGGAGGGAGTGGGCATCCATCTATCGACGCGGGGCGCGACCGCTACGCTGCCACCGCCTGCGGTGCGAGCCACAGCTGACGCACCATTTTGCTTCGGCTTGGCACTCGAATATGGCGAATAAACGATTGGGGCCGAGACCGCACGGAGCGCCTCACCGGGGCCACGGTGACTGGCCCAGAGCAGCCGGACAATTTCAGCCAATCAGCATGGTTTCATTTCGGCTGTGCAGACCACACACCCTGCTCAATCCGATATTGTGGCAGGGCACTCTTTCGAGCGGTGTTGAAGTGGATCACTCACGCCATGATTCGGAATCCGAGACCAACCGACGCCAATGGAGCTGGAGCTGCGCGGCCTCGCGGACGCGCCGGAGCTCGCGCGCGCCGTCAAGAAGCTCAATCTAGACGTGTTGCCGGTGCAGCCGCCCGAGTTCGTCTTCCGCCGGGCGGTGCGCGACGCGTGCGGCCGCGGACTCTCGTGGGCGGCCGTGGTCCCCGGAACGGACGAAGTCGCCGGCGCAGTCGTCGCCGAGCTCGAGATTGATCCGAGAGTGCCCGCGCGAGCCGTCGTGCAGGTAGTCACGCTGGCGGTGGAGCTGCGACGCCGGCGCGAGGGCGTCGGTCGCGCGCTGTTGCAGCGAGTGAT
>JAADYC010000069.1:0-45574 GCA_023338135.1 Phytopythium kandeliae | reverse complement strand
TGCTCCAGACATCCTGCGCAAAAGTGGTAACATCTCTTATTCTACAGAAATGTACTTCTGACGAGAGACATACCTGAACCAAGTGGAGATCGACCTGTTCAAGGTTGACCACGAAGCAAATTGTGCGCGCGTTGGGCTGCGTGGTGCCTCCTTCTGGAGCCCATGTACGAGGCGCCACGCCGGCGTTGCGCTCATTGCTTCTACGGGCGGTGCTGTTTCAAGGTGTTCGCCATGGGCACGAAGCTGTTGGAGTGATCGGCTCATCGCGATGACATGCAGAGTCTACGGCTTCAACTACGCTGTTGGCAGCATATACGCACCTGCGGACGGTCTCGTCCTCTCAAGACCGCAAGTCCTCCGCTCGCTCTAGATCGATCGAGTCGAAGATGCAGCTGGCGTACAAGATGGATCATGCTGGAGGAAGGGCGATCGCGTGTGAAGAGCACTACACGGCGAAGACATGCTCGTGCTGCGGGAGAACCAACCGCGGTATCGCAAGCGAAAAGGTCTTCTCGTGCTCTCACTGCCGTCTGTCGCTCGACCGCGACGTGAACGCCGAGCGCAACATCTTCCTCAAGAACGAACACCTACTCACTCAGGCTCCTGCAGCTCGAGTGCCGGAGATGCCTACTCCGAGGTTGTTAGTTGCGCGTGAGCTTGCTCACACGCATCGACCCGACACAAAACGGTTTGTATCCTAGAGCCAATGATGGTGCTTTGGTGTCTCGTGGTAACTTCGGGATGTGTCGAGGCGCGACGCTTCAACTTCACATCGATCCGACGACTTGGACTAACGCCGTGCTGCCTCGTTCGGGAGAATGCACCGCCGCCCTCCCGCCCCCTCGTCCGGACGCGTGCAGCAGTGGCAGCAGCAGCCACCGGCAGGCGAGCGCCTCCATCCGCTGCTGCAGTGGGACCTCGAGCTCGTCTCGTCGCTGGTGCGAGCGCGTGCGGTAGGCCGAAAGCGCTCACACTCGCGCCTGCGCGACGCGGTTGCTGATGGACCGACCGGTGCTGCGCAGACGCATCCATGGCTGCACCGACTCGTGCTGGCCGTCACCTCGCGCTACCGCACGCAGGACCTGTCGCTCGCGCTCTGGTGCGTACCGCTAGCTCGGCCTAGTCACCAGTGGCGATCACCTCATGCTCGAGACTTGCTCCTAGGTGCACGTTCATCGTGATGATCCCCGAACTCGGGTGGCCGTTCTTCTGGACTGGAGTGGGCAACCTGCTCGCCGTGCTAGTGCTACAGTGGCTAGTCGACGCGCCGCGACCAGTGGATGTGAGCGCCGAGTTACGCCACCTGCGGGTGCCCTTACACGCGGACGACGATACGCGCGGCTTCCCGTGCGTCGACAGCCACATGGCCGTGGTCGTGCTGCTGCCGACACTCCTGCACGCGCGCGCGCTGGTCGCACAGATCACATTCGCCGCGTTACTCCTAGCCGTGACGGCGACGCGCCTGCTGCATGGCTTGCGCTTCGTATCGCAGGTGCTTGGGAGCTGGGTTACGGGCCTGGCCGGCCTGCTGGCTGGCGACCACGGACTCGCATTCGCGAACGCGCGGCGGCTCTCACGCGGACACAAGTGCGTGTCTAAGGCTATCTATCGGCTCGAGGAGCTGGATGTTGAGACTGACGCCAAGTGTGGCGCAGCGCGGCGGCTGTGGTGCTGCTCGTGGCACTAGTGCTCGTGGTGCTCGGCTCGTGGGTCGAGAACAACCAGAGCCGCCTCATCGGTGTGCCCAAGCGCGATTTTATGGACGTACTGGCCAACATCCTCGCGTCTAGTCCACCCCTCGCCAGGACGACGGCTGCCGTGAGCACGAGACGCCGCGCAGAGGTCGGCCAGGTGCCAGATGCGGATGGAGAGAGCGGTGGGGACGACAGCAAGGAAGAGGAAAGGCTGCTAGCGGGCAAGCGCGACTCGTTCTACTTCCTGATGAAGTCCATGCGCGCGCGCGCGCGCCAGTCCTCGCGCGACTTACCGGTCGCTGCGGGCGGCCAGCGCGTCGCGGACCTCCGCGCGCATGGTCTTGGACACGCGCGGCAGGACGGAGCCCTTGCCGATCCACACGTTGAAGCACACGGCTCGGTCCGAGGCCAGCGCCGCGACCGCCGGACCGACCGGTAGACTCGCGAGCGCGCCAGTGCCCACCGAGAGCGACGCGAAGGGAACGTGCTGCGACGCGTCCAGCAGCGCGGCGAGGTCGGCCGCAGGCATATCGACGACGCGGCGCGAGAAGAACCGGTCGATGAAGCCGAGCGCCTCCTCACACGGCCGGTAGAAGGTCTCGCCCTTGTCCGACACCTTGGAGAAGACCTTGAGCCCCGTGTTGACGATCTGTTGTGCGCCAACAGCGCGGTTGCTTTTCAGAGACGGGGTATGGAAAGAAGAGAGAGAAGGAGAGCGAAGGTAGCGAGGTGAAGAGAGGAGTACGTACGTCGAGTGCGTCGCCGCCAAGGCAGGCATCACTGATAGCGCGGTCCACGTAGTTGACGTTCACGGCCGACTCGGAGCGGCACCACAGGCGCTCCTGGACCGCAGAACCCATCAGTATGAGCGCCTTATCGGCAAGTGGTAAGGGAACGACGGACTCGCCCACGCACCTTGAGCGCGTCGTCGTCGATGCCGTAGAAATCGCGGACGCGGTGCCAGACGTCGTCGCCCACACGCCGGTACAGCGTCTCACGCGTGTCGCGCTGCTGCTCCCGCCCGCCGCCGTCGCCCTCGACGCGCTGCTTCTTGGGCTTGGGCGGGCGGGCGGCCGCGAACTCGTCCTCTGGCACGAACAGTGCGCAGTGCTTCATCAAGTGGTCCGAGCCGTCGCAGAGCTTGCACACGTATCCATCCGGCGGCAGCGCGCGGTCGTCCTCCGGCTCGGCCGGAAGCCCCTCCTGGTTCGTCCCAGGCAGCTCTCGCGACTTGCGCAGCACGGCGACGAAGAAGCCGCCAGAGTTTTGGTCCGTCGGGATGAGCCGCAGCGTCCGGCGCAGCGCAGCCGCGGCCGCGCTACCCTCTGCCGGCGGGAACATGGACCGCCGCACGCGACTGCCGCGCAGCTCGGCCGGCACCTGCTCGTACCGCTCGAACCAGTCGTGCAGCAGCGCGTCGCCGCCCTCGGCCGCGTCGCTCTCGGTGCCGGAGCGCCGAAACGCGTGGCCCTTGAGCGCGGCCTTGGACTTGGAGCGCCAGCCGAGCTTCCACCGCGAGCGGCCCTCGCGCGCAACGAGCGGCTCGAGGCGCTGTGAGACGTCCAGCAGCTCGAGTGCGCCGGCGCTGCGCCGCAGCAGCTCAGCGACCACAGCCTCGTTCTCCACCGGGTTGAACGAGCACGTCGAGTAGACCATGACGCCGCCGACGCGCAGCAGCGCCGCACCGCGCAGCGCGAGTGCCAGCTGCGTCGGGTGCAGCGTGAGGCCCTGGCCGATGTGCCACTCGCGCCAGAGCGCTTGGTTCTTGCGCAGCGTGCCGTCGCCGCTGCACGGCACGTCGCACAGCACGCGATCGAAAACGTTGGCGCGCATCAACCTCGGCGGCTGCGGCTGCGAGCCGCTCGCGGGCTCGTAGAGTCCCGGGAAGGCCGCACCGGAGCCGCACGTGACCACCGCGTGGCGCAGCGTGTTGCGCGTGAGCCGATGCACCAGCATGTACGCGCGGCTCTTGTCCAGGTCGTTGGCGACCACGAGCCCGTCTCCCGACGGCGAGGACGCTGAGGACGACGCGGACGCGTGGAGCAGCAAGTCGAGCGCCTGCGTCGTCTTGGAGCCTGGGGACGCGCACATGTCGAGCACGCGGTCGCCCGGGCGGACGCCAAGGAAGAGCACAGGCAGCATGCTCACGGCCTCCTGGCGGTCCACGTCGCCGCGCTCCGTGTGCTCTAGCAGCCACGTGTGGAACCGCTTGACGTCCGCGTGCTTGGGCGCTGCGCATCGCCCGTCATGCACCACACAGCGAGAGGTTAGTGCGGAGATGTTGGCCGGCCGGTCGCGCCTCGAGACGCGTCTTGCCCGTCTTGGAGAGCGCGACGCGTCCGCAGTCCATCTGCCACGCGACGTCGGCCAGCGGGTACCACGGGATGGGGCTACGCATCCATTGTGCCGTCGTCAGTGCCGCCATCGTCAGGACCACCGTCGTCAAGGGTAACATCGGACCCCGTCAGCTCCGCTCCTCGTGGCGCTAGACCGGCAACGGACGTACGCTGGCGGGTTCACGGGCGTCGCGCCATGGAAGTACGTGTCGCGCGGGAACTGTAGCGTCGATGCGAGCGCGCGCTTGAGGTGCTCGGCGTCCGGGCGGTGCAGGTTCAGCCGGAAGGACACGGGCAGCGGCTCGTGCAGCAGCGCCATGAGCGCGTCCAGCTCCTCTTGGGTCGCCACCGCCTGCGTCTCGCGCTGCTCGGAGTCAGAGGCCGCTGCGCCACGGACAGCGACGAATGGCCGACGCGCACGCGCGCGTGCATACACGCACCAGGTACTCGCGGAAGCTCTGCTTGAACACGTCGAGCGCCGGCTTGGGCGTCGCCTTGGTCGTCATCTGTGGCGTCGCCATTGCTGTTGGGCACTGCCAATCGATCGTCTGGAGCTGCTGGAAGCGTAACCTCAACTACCGTGCTTGGCAGTAGTGCGTTCTTGAATGGATTTATGAACGAGTTGTGCACTAATTTGCACTATGCGGTACGGACGCGTTACACTTGGCGCGACCAGATCTGGAAGCTCACACTACGCTGACGACGCGTTGGTCAATGGAAGTGGCAGCGAGAGAGATCTCGTGCACACGGCGAGGCGCGGCGTACCTCGGGGCGGCCGTGGCGCTCGCCGTCGTGGTGTAGTACCGAAGCTCCGGGAAGTGGCGCGTCCATTCGGGGAAGAATGCGTCGCCGTCGTGGACCCACTGGTGCACGCGCGAGACGTAGCAGGACTCGACGTCGGCGCGCGCCATGGCCTCCTCGTAGAGCTGCTGCCCTCCACCGACAAACACGCGTCGGCACTGGACGTACAGCGGATCCTCGTTCGCGAGTGTGAGCGCGTCGGCGAGGCTCCGAACCACGCGGAGATCGGGCCATCGCTGTCGAGCCGCGCGATCGAGCAGGGTCTCGGCCGAGGACCGCGAGACGACAATGGTGAAGCGGCCGGGGACTGGACCGTCGAACTCCTGGAAGGACCGGCGGCCCACGACGAGCACCTGCCGCCGCGTCACCGCGCAGAAGAACGCCCAGTCTACCGGTATGGTCCACGGCAGTCTCCCCGCCACGCCAATCACGCGATTGAGCGAGCACGCCGCGATGACCGACACGGGCAGCCGCCCCATGATGGCGACGACGACAGGAAGAGCGAGGCGTCAAGTACGGTGTGTGGCGTGGCGTACCCTAGGGGGTTACGTTATCCTTGTTTCGCCAAAACTCCCGGATGCTTGTCCTTGTTCCGCGATTAATTAGGCCAAAACCAGGATCGCCGTGTCAAGGGTCGTAGCTCTTGGCCAAGTCGGCGGCGCATGCGCTCGGACCAAGGGCGAGGGCGTCGAGTCCATCAGGTCGCGTTCATGGAGCTTAGTGCGCATGGGTTCCTAGTTCCTCCTAAATCTACAGGCTCCATCCCGCGCGGGCTCGGCTGGCGCGCTCGGCTCGACGCGCGCCGTCCGCCCGTCCGTTCGGCACGGAGCGAGGTCGAGCCGAGCCGAGCAGATCACAGCAGAGCAGAGCAGAGCGCGTCACCGGGATATTAACTGCGGACTGGCGCGCGCCTGCGATGCGGCCGCACCAGCGCCGCCAGTCGTCGTCCGCTCGGCCACGAGCAGCTCCGGCCGCTGGCGCGCGCCGGCGGCGCCGAGCGGCGGCGGCGGCCGCGCGTGGCTCTGCGGCTGGCTCTGCGCCTGCTCCTTGGCCGCGTCCGCCTTGAGGCTGCCAGGGATCGGCGCGGGTCCGGCCCCGACCGCGACCGGCGCGCGCAGCGGCGAGCGGATGGCGCTCTCGGCGAGCCGGTCCGAGAGCGAGGCGCCGTGCGGCAGCAGCCCCATGCGCGGCGTGCCGGCGGGCGACACGCTGCGGCTCACGCCGGCCGAGAAGAGCGCCATGGACGTCAGCGGCGGCCCGGCGCCGGCGCTCACGCGCGGCTGCAGCGCGTGCGGATGGAGGTGCGCGTGCGCGTGCGCGTGCGGCGGCAGCAGCGCGGCCGCGAGCGCCGCCGGGCCCTTGCCGCCGGCCGCGAGCGGCACGACCTCGAGCAGCCGCTTGGTCAGCTGGTCCGGCGGCAGGTCCTTGTTGACCAGGTAGACGAACTTGAGGTCCTGGAACTTGTCCGACGTCGGGTAGATGAGCGCGCGCAGCAAATGCGCCGCGTCGCGCGCCAGCAGCCCGTCGTCCTCGAGCCGGCAGAAGCGCAGGTACATCTCCTTGCGGATGTTGAAGTGCAGGTCCACGAACGAGTTCATCTGCACGCGCTCGCGCGTCGCCACCGCCGCAGACGCCGAGGGGATCGACGGAGCGCAAGCCGCCGACGGAGCGCAAGGCGCGTCGCCGCCTAGCGACGGACCAGAGGGCGACGCGTCCGCCTTGGCGTCCGTCTTGGCGCGCTTGGCCGCCGCCGCGCTCGACGCGTCGCCGGCGGCAGAGCGCTTGCCCTTGCCGCCCGCCGCCACCTCGCCGCCCATCGACTGCGCCGCCACCTCGCGGAGAATGTCGAACGCGCTCAGCGCGCCGTTGCCATTCCCGCGCGCGGCCGCCGCCGCCGCCGCCGCCGCCGCCGCCGCCATCGCCTTCTTGCCGCCCGCGCGGCTCCGCGCCGCCGGCTCCTTCTTGGCGGCGCCGCGGCCGCGCTCGAGCTTCACGGGCGGGTCGCGGCTCGCGGCCGGCGGCGGCAGCGCGGCCGCCACCAGCCGCTTGATCGTCTCGGGCGACGGCCGCGGCGCCGCGGACGTCAGCACCGGCAGCGACGTCACCGTCGGCCGGAACGGCGCCTGCGGCCGCTCCTCCTCGGGCGCCGGGCTGTTCAGCAGCGACGACATCGAGTGGCCCGACCCGCGCCGCCGGTGCGCCGCCGCCGCCTCGTCCTCGGCCGCCAGCTCCTCGCTCGGCGCCTTGGGCGGCTCGCTCTCCTTCGGCTCGCTCTCTTTTGGCTCACGCTCCTTCGGCTCGCTCTCTTTCGGCTCGCCCTCCTTCGGCTCGCCCGGCGACGGCGCGCTCGCCTTGGGCTCGCTCGCTTTGGTCGTCGACGGCTCCTTCGGCTCGCTCGCCTTGGTCGTCGACTCGCTCTCCTTGGGCTCCGTCGGCTCCGTCGGCTCCGTCTCCTTCTCCTCGGCCTGCGCCGACTCCCGACCCTTGTCCTCCGCCTCCTTGGTCTCCTCCGCCTCGGTATCCTGACGCTCGGCCGCCTCGGCCTCCTTGCCCGCGCTCGCCTCGGCCTCGGTCCCTGGCGCCTCGCTCGCACCTGGCGCCTCGCCGTCCTTGCCCGCTGCCTTGGACGCCTTGGCCTCGGCTCCCGGCCGCGCCTTATCGCCTGCGCGCGCGTGCGCCGGCGACGGCGGCGGCGGCTTCTTGTCGTCGCTCCGCTTGCGCGGCGAGCCGCCGGCCGAGGCCTCCGACAGCTTGCGCTTGCGCTTGGCGCTCGCGCCGCCGCCGGCTCCGCCGCCGCTGGCGATCGCGAGGCTGGTCGAGATGTAGGCGGCCTTGGCCTTGAGCCCCGCGCGGCTGCCGTTGTAGAAGGCGCGCGCGTCGTCGATGCACGCGGGGCAGACGTACGTCGACTCTCGCCAGCGGCCCGAGCTCTTGATGGGCGGCAGGCAGCCGATGTGGAACCACTGGTTGCAGCAGTCGCACGCGAGGCTCTCGTTGATGCGCTCGTCGTCCATGGCGTACCAGTCGTCGAACGACTTGCTCCAGCGGATGAAGTGGATCTTGATGCGCTCCTTGGCCGCGTCCACCGCCGTGATCAGCGCGTTGTACAGCATGTCCTCGTTGTCCACGAGCACCGACTGGTTCACGCGGAAGCCCGACGCCTGGGCCGACGGCGGCGGCGACTGCGGCTGCGACTGCGACTGCGACTGCGACGAGGACGACGTCCCCGGAGGAGACGGAGAGCAAGACGAGGACGCGCCGGGGCCCTTGGACACGGGCGGCGCGCCGCTAAACGGCTGTCGGCAGGCGCCGCAGCGCGCGCCGAGCTCGTCGGCGGCGTCCGCTCCGCCCGCGTCCTCGCCGTCGTCCGACGTGTCGCCCTGCTCGGCCTCGCACCGGCGGCAGCAAAAGCCGTCGGGCCCGGCCGCCGGCTCTCCGCGCGCGCGCGCGCACTTGGCGTGCAGCCCGTGGCCGCACCAGTCGCAGAAGAGGTCGCAGCCCGCGCGGCCGCAGTGCGCGCACGGCCGCTGCGCCTTGCGCAGCGCCACGAACGCGCACACCTGGCAGCCCGGCGCCTTCTTGCCCGCGCCGGCCGCCGGCCGCGCGCCGTCCAGCGCCACGCCGTTGCCGCACTGCTCGCACTCGCGGCCCGAGGTCGGCGTCGAGCCGGCGCCAGTGCCCGCGCCGGAGACGGACGCGGCGCCCGCGCCGGACGCGAGCGCCGGCGCCGGAGACGCACTCGCGGCCGCCGAGACGTCCCCGCGCGGGCTCGGCGCGCCGGACGAGCGCGCCGACGGGCTCGCGGACGCGCTGCGGCGCTCGGCGGCCGCCGGCGGCTCGCCCGGCCGCTTCTTGCGCCGCCGGGACGCCGCCGGCGCCGCGCGCGGAGACAGCGCCGTTGAGCCCTTGCCGGGCTTGCCCTTGCGCGGCATGCGCGACGAGGACGACGGAAAGAGGCGCTCGCTCGGGGCGGCGCTAGCGCGGGAGGAAGACTGGCGGCGGCGCGCGGGCGCGGCTATCCGTCATGCACGGTACGCCGCGACCGCGACCGCACGTCTGCGCGTCCGAGCGGCCGAGCGTCCGAGCGGCCGAGCGTCCGGGGGTCGATGGATCGATCGATCGATCGGCCGGGGACGGGACGCCGCGGGACGGGACGGGAAGATACTTGCGCGCGGGCCGACGGGGGATTGATCGATCGGTCGATCGACTCGGGCCGGCCGCCGCGGAGTGTGCTGCTGCTGCTGCTCGGGGGAGGCGACGGACCGCGCGCGCTGCTGGGACGAGAGGGGTCGCGGATCCGGACGGGAGAAGAAGCTTTCGGGAGTGGGGACGCACGCCCACTGATACAATCCGCTGGTCCCGTGGAGGGAGCCGGCTTCAATAAAGGCCCCCTCCGTCCTGAGAAAAAAAATCAAAATCTCAAATCGCTGGTATAGTTAACGTCATATAGATGGGAGGGCCGCGCGGCACGGCAACGAGCGGGCCTACCCCTGGTCGACGGCGCCTCCTGATTGGTCCGTGAAGTGGATGGAATGGCGCGCTTCCCATACTCCACCGCAGTCACTCGGCCACAAGAAGAGGAGCCATAAGGACGTCATCCCATCCCCATCGGGCTTCCGCAAACGTTCCGCGGATAAAATTCGATCCAAGAAGTTTTCACGAAAGAAATTCGATCCGGAATGAATGCGTGATGGCGTCAGGCGAGCGCCATGGCACTCCGATCGCCGACGCTATAGACTTCCGTATCGAACGCCGCGGAACCGTGCGCGTTCTCTTGGAAGACACGACTTCACGGTGGGACGATTCGCGTCATTTATGAAACTTACTCGATAAACTACCTCGTCATGAAATATTTACAAATTGGTTGCGCGCGATCTCTCGGTGCGCGTCACGACGTGACGTCGCGCTCGTCGGGGGCGAACGCGCCACCCGTACTGTGACGCACGAAAGACTCGCTGCATGCCCGAGCCAAGCGGCAAACGAACACTACTGCGGATCGCGGTGCAGCCTTTCGCACGCGTCAACGTTGAATGTTGACAGACTTGCGCCACCGACCTCAGATCCCTCAAAGCCACATCCGTCGGGCACAAACGCTGCGATGTCACGCCGACAGTTTACCGTCTTCCAAAAGCGGAGAGACCATCTTGAAACTCCAATCGGAGCGGAAGACCCATTCCTGTTCACCAATCAAACACCGCAGCGCAGCTCTGCTCATTCGCTGCGCTCGGTATGTGATTTTCAACCTGGGACGGCATTTGGTGCGTGCTTTTCAGGCGATTTTGAGGTGATTCTCAGGAATCCTCCTTCCTACCATCTCACACAGGTATTCGTGTCTGCGGTTTCAACAGGTTATAGCTTTGAATAAGATTGTACAAGGTATTCGCTCTGACTCCACCTACAAACGCCAAGTCAACTCTACTAACGCCAAGTCAACGATACATTCACCAAGTGAGCCAGAGAAGCCTTTGTCCTAATCGGCCTGCCGCCGTGGTGGCATTCCCTATCGCGACGGACGCCAAGCGGCGGCGGCGAGCGCGCGAGCAGCATGCAGCGCTCGCTGAGCCGGCGCCGCGCCGCCGTGGCGCGCGAGGACGACGGCGACTCGGACGCCGGCGAGGACTCGGGCGCCGAGGAGGAGCTGCTGCGCGCGGCCGAGGCGCTCCTAGGCCCGCCGCCGGCCTCGGACGCGCGCGACGCCGCGGCGTCGACGCTGGCGCCATCCTCGACGTCATGCTCGATGTCGACGTCGACGTCGAGGCCCGCGGTGCTCCCGCTGCCTCCGGCGCGGCTCGCGAGCTCCGGCGCGCAGCTGAACCTGCACGCGTACGACGCAGGCGCGGCGGCGGCGGCGCGCGGGTACACGGAGACCAAGATCGGCGGGCACGCGCTGGACCACCGGCGGCCGTTCCTGGCGGACTGGCGCCGGCGCCTGGCCGCGCCGGTGCGCGCGGCGGTCGCGAGCGCGGCGGACGCGCTGGGCGCGGCGCTGGGCCGCTCGCCGCGGTCCTCGCGCGCCTTCGACGCGCGCGAGCGCGACGTGCTCGTCTACGCGTCGGTCAAGATCGCCGGCCACGCGATGGACCACGTGCCGTTCCTGAGCCGCGGCCAGCCCTCGCGCCCGCTCTGGGGCTACGTGCCGAACCTCGGCTGGTCGGCGGCGGACGGCGCGCCGCTCGCCCCCTCGCGCCGGGCGGCGGCGGCCCCGCGCGCCGCGCGCGTGTTGGAGCTCGAGCCGAACGCGCTGGCCGCGCTCTACGACTGCAGCCGGTGCCTGCGCCTGCGGCAGGCGCCGCGCGTGCAGCTCTGCTGCGGCCACGGCGTGTGCGCCGCCTGCGCGTCCTCGCGCTCGATCCGCCACGCCGAGCTCGGCGCCGCCTGCTTCCTCGACTGCGCGCGCTGCGGAGACCTCGTGGCCGTCGAGGCCGTCGAGTTCACCAACCACGTCGTGCGCCTGCAGCCGCCGCCCGCGCGCTCGCTCGCAGAGCTCGAGGCGCTCGCCACCGCCGACGCCGACGCCGACGCCGACGCCGACGCGTCGCGACCTGCGACGCTCGCGCGTCTCGGGCTCGCCTGGCGCCACGGAGGCGTCATCGCCGTGCTCTCGTTCCTCGCCGGCCGCCTCTTCCCTGCCGGCACGGCGCGTCGCCGCACAAGCGACGGCGCGACCTGGCACGGCGTCCGCCGCTCGGACGCGGACGTGCGTGCCCGAGCCGGCGAGCCCAATGCGGACGAGGCCAATGCGGACGAGGCCAATGCGGACGAGGCGGCGCGGCGGCGGCGGCTGCTGCTGGATGACGTGGCGGGGCTCGCGACGCGGCTCGCGCCGCCGTCGGCGGACGAGCTGGTCGCCGGCGGCGCGGCGCGCTGGGCCAAGCGCGTGCAGGGCCTGCAGGCGCCGTCCAAGCTGCTGCAGTTCGCGTTCGTGCGCACGCTCGGCGCCGGCCGCTTCGGCGAGGTGATGCTCGTGCGCGACCGCCGAGGCGCGCTCTCGGTGCTCAAGGAGAGCGACAAGCTGCCCGAGGCCGTCAACGAGATGAGTCTGCTCGCGCGCGTGCGCAGCCCGCACGTCGTGCGCATGCGCCAGTACTTTGTCGAGGAGGTTGGCCATCGACACTTGGCCTACATTGAGATGGAGTACTGCGACGCCGGCGACCTGCTGCAGCGCCTGCGGGCCGAGGTACGCGTCGTTCGCGGCCGTAGACGCAGCGGACCGAGACGGAGACGGACTGACGACGACGACAATGCGCTGGCCGCAGGGATCGATGCCGGAGGACGAGTTCGCCGGCATCTTTCGCCAGCTCTGCGTCGGGCTCCAGGAGATCCACGACCGCGGCATTGTCCACCGGGACCTGAAGCCCAGCAACGTGCTCATGACGGTACGACGGACGGCGCCAGGGTCCAAAAGAGGCGCGATGCGGCCCGATGCGGCCCGACGCGGAGATGGCATGAGATGTCGAAGCCGCGGTGAGTGCTCACTCGCTGTTATTGTTGTTGTTGCTGTTGTTGTTATGTGGCGGCGGCCGAGAAGACGGACGGCGTCGCCAAGATCGCGGACTTTGGCGTGTCGACGAGCCTCGAGAGCGACCTGGTGACGCACCACGCCGCCGGGACGCTGGCCTTCATGGCGCCAGAGGTGCGGCGCTACTTCCTCGGCGAGGACGTGAGCTACGACACCAAGGCCGACGTGTGGTCGCTCGGCGCGCTCGCCGTCGCCATGCTCACGGGGAACCCGGAGCCTCGCGTCGCCACCCGTCCGCGTACGTCCCGCGCTTGCTGCTTTGCTCTTTGTCGGCGACGCGGCTGGACGGAGCCGGTCGGACGGACAAACCTGACGGACGCCTATGCTGACGCACTGCCTGCCGCAGTCGACGACGTCGTGGAGGACCTGCAGGAGCGCGGGCTGTCGGACGCGAGCGTGCAGCTTGTCGAGCGCGCGCTCCAGCCGCAGCCAGAGAAGCGATCGGCGCTCGCGGACTTGCTCGCCGCTGCCTGTCCGGCCAAGGCGCGGCTCTGAGCCTCGCGGTGCGGCGCAGCTCGAGCTCCACGTACGCCATGATGGACGCACGCACGCGCTGTATGTATTTATCCCACGTAGCGAAGGTCTAGCGCCGACCTGGAGTCGTCCGGCGCGCGCCAACGCCGTCACTTGGCGTCAAGGAACGCGTCGAGCCACTCGAGCGCCTTGGCGGCGTTCCCATCGGTGAGGAAGTCGTCCAAGGCCTTGCGGAGCAGACTGAACTGTCGGTCGGACGCCGAGAAGAGCGCTCTCTTGATGGCCTGGCGCTTGCTGTCGCTGATGCCGCCGCTCTCCGCTAGCCGCTCGAGCGCCGCAAACACCGAGTCGAGCGCCGCCGACGCAGACGAGGGCGACTGCGGCGACGACGGCGCTTCCTGTTCGACCTGCTCAGCTTGGAAGCGCTTGGCCGGCGGGGCGTCGACGCCGGTGGAGCCGAAGCCGCCGGCGCCACGCTCCGTGTCGTCGATCTCGTCGACCTCGCACACCTCTGGGTACTCGATCTTCTCGAGGATGAGCTGCGCGATGCGGTCTCCGCGCTTGACTGGCGGGGAACGAGCGCCAGAGCTAAGTGAGCACCACCGCGCGCCCCGCTCGAGATGAAACAGCCCTCACCCTGGAAGTCGTCCGGCGCGTGGTTGAAAAGGATCACGCCCACATTGCCACGGTAGTCGGCGTCTGCTCGCCGGCCGAGGAACCGGTCAGCGCTCGAGCATGTATGCAGCGAGGCGGCGCAGCAAGAAGAGGAAAGGACTCACCGATGACACCGGCGCCCGTGTCGATGAACTTCTTGAGCGCTAGGCCGGAGCGCGGTGCTGGAGCGAGACAAGCGCAAGAGGAGTCTGTCAGCAATCGCAACGCCGCATCCACGCCTTCCATACACTCGACCCTACCGACGCGCGCGTAAGTGCCAAAGGGCACCGCGATGGACAGGTCAGTCTTGACGAGCGCCTTGCCCCCCGCGGGCACGACGGCGTCGTAGGCGGCGGCCAGGTCAAAACCCGCCGCGAGCTTGGAGCCGCGCACAGGCAGCGTCGCATGCTCGCTCATGCGCTTAACACGCAGCATCGGCGCGTCGGCGCTGCGCGCGCGCTTGAGCGGCGACTGCGGGCGCTCAGAGGAGGCGGTGGTCGCCATGGCGAGCGCAGGCGAGCGCGGACGGAGAGAGGAGGCCGCTCGGCGGGCGGCGCGAAAAGCGGGAGTGAGCATGCTGCGTGGCAGTGGCGGCAGCGTGCGTGCGTTTGGACTTGGCGCCAAGGTCCTCCGTGCTTGGCGTCGCGTTGGCGCCAAATTTAACGCGTTGTGATTGGTTAGAGCCTCGATCAAGCATCCATTTCAGCGAACCAGCCACGACTCAGCCAAGGAGGGGTAGGGCACACACGACTTCAACGCGATCTGGTTCGATCGACGACGGCCGAGGACGAATCGCACTCGTCTCCAATTGCTAAAGACTCGCCCCCGATCGCGATGCGGCGCGACGTGACGCTTTCGACCCGCTGCAGCGCTCACTGCGCGCTCCAGACGCCGGGCTGCAGCGCCGCAGCGGACATGAGCGGCGAGACGCCAGATAGCGCAGCTGCTTGTCGCCGACGAATCTGCCACGCCTGAGGGCACGACGCTGCGTCAGCCATGGCGACGGCGCGAGAACTCGCCCGCAACGACCGACTGAGCGAGGGCTCGCGTGCCGTGCACCTGCTTGTCGCTCGGAGATGCCGGCCGCCCTTGACCCTGCACCGCGTCCCACTTGCGCTGCACGCCCCATCAACAAACGCCAAGCCTAACGCGTCGTCGTCAATGCATGCGCGTGTTCGCTGCGCGCCTCGTTACATCTACGGCGTTCCTCGAATGAGAGCGCCATGGCCACGGGCCGGGAGTCCATGCATCCGCCCGGCGCAGTCGGCGTGCGGGTCTGCTCTGCTCTGGTCGGTCGCGTCGTGAGCACCCAGCGCCGTCAGCCGAAGATGGCGCGCTTCATGAGCTCTCCCAGCTGCGCGCCGCCGTAGTCGTCCTCGCCCTTGATAGTCGCGCGAAGGGTGCAGTCCGCCTTCTCCACGATCGTTTCGGCCAGGTACACGCCACCCTGGGTGTCCTGCGCGTAGAAGAAGAACTTGTACTGCGGACCGACGTCGCCAGAGGCCATCGTCAGGATGTGCACGGCCGCGAACGCCTTCTCCAGCTCCGACTGCGGCGGCAGCTGCGGCATCTGCACCGCCACGCTGCCCACCACGCGGTTCGTCGTCCATTTGGACTGGAACGTCCCCGCGTCCATCGCCGGGTTCGGTACCAGACCGAACGCGGGCGGCGCGGACGCCGGCGCCGCGCCGTTCGAACCGCCGCCCATGCCAAAGTCCATGTCCAGCAAGTCAACGCTCGCGGCAGCCGCGGGTCGCTGGCGCGGCGGCGGTGCTGTGTTCGCGCTGGGACCAGGCGGCGGCGCGCTGTACTGCTGCGAGGGAGCTCCATACCCGTTGGACTCGTCCTCGTCGCCGTCATCCTCCTCTTCGGCCTCGTCGCCATCCTCGTGCGCGCCAGAGGGACCAATGATGTACTCGGACGCAATGAAGAGCTCACTCGGCTTGTTGTACACGACCGCAAGCGAGTTGAACTCCTGGAAGAGCTTGTCCCGCAGGTCCGACTCGACCATCTCGGCGAAGACCGACACAGGCTCGTCCGTCTTGAACTGCGCGACGATCTGCGCAGCCTGCTCCGTCGGTTGTTGCTCCAGCAGGCGGTAGTACAGCAGCGCACGGTCCCGCACGTCCTGCTGGTCCGAGTCGTTAATCGCCACCTGCAGGAGGCGCCCGAGCATGCTCTGCATCTCCGGCGGCTTCTTGAAGAACAGCTTGAGTGACGCGCTCAGCAACTCCAGCAGCACAGCCGGAGACGTTTCCTCGCTGAAGTCGTCGATCAGCTTCTCAAGCACGTAAGGCGCACGCCGCAGGTCCTGGCCGAACTCGCCGAGCATCCAGATGACTGCCGCCTTGGCCTGCGGCTGCTCGACCTGGCCAATGATGCGTGGGAGCACCGTGAGCACGTCGTGCCGCTTCTCCGGGTACTTGCGCAGCAGATCCTTCATCACGATGAGACTCTCGTCGCGCACATAGTCAAGGTTCATCTCCAAAAAGTCGACCATCGTGTCGACAATTTGGTCCTGCATCGCTGAGATCATCTGCGCAGCCGATGATTGGCCGTACGCATCCGGCGCGTACCCCTGCGGCCCGCCGGTCTCCGCGAGCTGCTGCGCCATGGCCGCGAAGTTGTTGCTGACCGCGATGTCGGCAATGGCGCGGATCGAGCGGCGTGCAAGCTCCTGGTCAACGTCCGTCACGTACTCGCTGAGCTCCTGGATGATGTCGGCGACGTTGGAGCCGTCGGCAACGGCTGACAAAATGTCGATCTTGACGTACTTGACATGCGTCGGCTCGTTGTAACGGTTGTAGAACGTGCGGTAGTCTCGCGAGAAAATGTGCGGCTTCTTGCCCACCATGAGCAGGATGTGGTGCAGCACGCAGTAGTTGATCTCGTGCGAGCCGCCGGCCATGAGCGTCAGTAGCGGCTGGCGCATGCGCTCGAAGACCTGCTCCTGGATGTTCTCCATGCGCTCCGTGAGATGGAAGAAGCACTTGGCCGTGCCGAGCACCACGGCGCTGTTCGAGACGCGCAGGCACTGCTCGAGCGTGTTCATGATGTTGAACACCTCGTCCGGGTTCCCGGGTTTGTAGCGCGCCACGATCTGGAGAATGTTGCACTGTCCCCACTCGTTGAAGTCCGAGATGCGACTCAACAGGTGCATGACGATCTGTTGGTTGATGGCAATCCCGCCCTCGTCCGCCATGATCTCGTTCAGCGCCACGAGGCAGTTCGAGACCACCTGCGGGTCGCGGTCGCGGATCATGTTGTACAGCGTGTCGATCATGTCGCTCTCCTTGATCAGCTCCGGGTTTAGCGAGTGCACCTTGAGGATGCCGATCACGCCCGTCTTGCGCACGTACGCGCTCGTGTCCGTCAGCGACGCCTGCAACGGGTCGTGGATGTACTCGAGGATCGAATCCAGGCGCAGCGAGCACAGCGAGCGCAGCGCCAGCCCGCGCACCATCGGGTCCTCATTGCGACTGTAGAAGGAATAGACAGCAAGCCGCAGCGTTAGAGGGGCTCAAGCAGCGTCGGCGCGTGCATGCACCTTCGCGACGCACCAGTCATTGAGCAGCGTGTTGATGCACATGATGGCGAGCTCCGAGTTCTTGTTGGCGTAGTTGGTCAGGTAGAGGTAGACCATCTTCTTGGAGATGAGGTCCTTGGTGTCGACGCACAGCACCATCTCGCTGAACAGGCGCGAGACGTCGATGCCGAGCGTCATGTACGCGATCACCTTCTTGATGATTTCGCGCTTGCGCTTCACGTCCTTCTCGACCGTCACCTCGCGCAGCAACTACGTGCATGCGCACAAAACACGGCGTGAGTCCCTCGCCTCCCTCCCGACGCCGCAGCCAACGAGCCGCGTACGTTCTTGAGCTCGTTGACCTCGCCCTTCTTCTTGTCCGTGAAGTAGTTGGGGTTGGAGCCACCAGCCGGTCCACCGCGCGCGTTCGGCGGAGCCGGGCCGCCCGGGCCGCCCGGGCCGCTCGGAGCGCCAAAGCCGCCGCCGCCACCACTCGGGTAGCCGGCGCCCATGCCGCCGTGGCCTGCCATGGAGGGGAACCCGATCATCACCGCCCGCTGCGCTTGCTCTCGGCTGCTACGTGGTCGCCGATCTACGCTCGGGAAAGTCCAGTGTTGGGGCTCTGTGCCCCGGCTCCCCCTTCTCGTCCCTCAAGTAGCGTTCAGTTTACTTGAGTTAGGGATAAATTTGGGCGAACCCACATTTATAGTGGTGGACTCCATGTTGGACACTCGTACAGTTGAAGTGCTCTCCGCGAATGCCACGACTTCAGCTGCCCCGACTGCCAACGGCGTGGGAGGCGCCGCTGAAGACGCCGTGGTTTCCGATGCAAGACGTCCAAGTGCTTAGTTCAAACCGGACAGCCCAGCCACGCGTAGAAATGGTGTAGGAATCCCGAGTTTCTCCATGGCAAGTGCCGAGAGTGCGTGCTGATGCGTTCAGAGTGACTGTTGAAGAGATTGCCTTTGCCATCCAGACTAGATTCCCATCGCTCGTTAGGCCCGTGTCTCTATCGCGAAGAGGATTATCGGACGGCGAGCAGCTCACGCCGCTGCTGCAGCGACCCGATGATCGGCCACTGCGACTCCATGATGCGGCACTCAACGGCAGACAGCTGCTTGAATATAGCCGGCGCCTTGGAGCTGTCATCCAGCAAGCACTGCTCCTTCTGCTTGACCTGCACTCAGTGATTGTGCAGGAGCGTCCGGTGTAATCAACACGACTAACTGAGGCGCTGCGCGACCTCCCTCTGCGGGCCGGCGTACGTCACTTGGATCGCCACGTAGACCGCCGGCAGCACCCTGCTCAGCGCCGTGGCCGCTGGACACCGCTCGCGCAGCCAGTCACTTGACGTCGCGACCTCCTCGCGTTGGACTGTGGGGTCTCTACCTCGTCGTATCCGGCAAGGAGGTCGTGGACAGTCAAGGCAGTGGACAGCGGCAGCGTCATCGTCGTTGGATTGTTCGCGTGCGAGTGCGATGCGGCAACGCTGCAATGCAGTACATCCCAGTCATTTCGTAGACAAAATCGGATTTGAGTACTGCTTTGAGAGATCGTAATCATTCGATTTTGGGTACAGTGCAGTGGATCTACCAACATTCTTGTGCGTGCTTGTGGGTTCAACATCCGCAATTGCTGTCCGTCGGCAACCAAAAATTCAGTCGAGACGATGCAGGGGAGACGCGCGCGCCTCATGATGGCCGACGCGTTTGACTCTGACGACGGCGATGCGGCGTACTAGCGACTCAGAGCGAAGCATGCGCTCCCGTTCCGCGGCGGTGCGCGGCTCGACTCATTCCTCAATCGGCCGCACGCTCCGCAAGTGCGCCGCACAGTTTCCGGGTGGCTCAACCAGTGCGAAAGTGCATCCAGACGCTCGATACTGAGTCCAGCTTCAGCATGGACGATCGTCCGCGGTCGTCGATGGCTGCGTCCGTCGCCGCGACGGACAGTGGCGACGCCAGGACGCGGGCGAACGGCCTGCGTTTCGTGCCAACATTGCTGCGCAAAAACTGGCTGCTCAAGCGAAAGCACCCAGTCGCGCTGCTGTTCGAGATCCTCACGCCCGTGCTCTTCATCGTGCTCATGGACGCGATCCGTACCACGAGCCACGACAAGACGGTGCCTGCGGGCTTCTCGCTCGGCGCCACGTCCTTCAACCTCTTCAGCCCTGGCGGGGAAGCGCTCATCGCGCCGTACGGCGAGGTCCCGGCCACGCCAGTGGCGTCTGTGCCGCTGCTTGCGGTGTCTGAGACCACGCTTTCCGGTCTGCTGCTGCACCTCGGGTACCTGTCCTTCCAGCAAGCGCGACGCATGGACACCTTCGGGTCCGAGAACCGAACGCGGTGCCTCACTGGACTCGCCACGCAGGGTATGGTGAGTCTCAACGAGAGCTCGCCGGCCGCGCTGCCAAGCGCCTGCGAGGGCCGCGTGTCGCCCTACAAGCTCGCGATCGCTCCCGACTCGGCCTTCACGCGCAACTACTTCTTCGAGACAATCAAGCAGTGGTACCCGACGGTGGAACTCGCCATGTCCAACACATCGACGCTCGTCATTCCGTCGCTCGAGGATAGCGTCGTGTTCTATGACTCAGAGCAGGCGCTCGAGGACTACGTGACGTCCAAGGAGTACGCCACGACGGCGCAGACGCCGCACATCTTTGGCGCCATCGTGTTCGACAAGTTCCCGGACGACCAGACCGCCAGCATCGGCGCGCCGGCCGCCATCGAGTACTCGGTGCGCCTCAATGGCACCTACGTGGGCAACGACGAGGATGTGCGATACGTGCCTCGTACCAACGGGCAAAAGGACGCGTCGCACTGGAACAGGTACACCCGCAAGCTCACGACAACCGAGTACCAGCAATACACGACCAACGGCTTCCTGACACTGCAGACTCTCGTCACGCGGTTCGTCAACTGCCTACCCGACTGGGACACCGCTGCCAAGTCGAGCTCCGGCCAGTGCCAAGTGAACGCGTCGACGGCGGTCTCGAGCGACGAGCTCGAGGCCCGATTGCTCCAAGTCTCGGCCCAAGATCCCGCCACGAACTTTGCCGTCAGCCTGTACAACGCACTGGTGGCGGACGATGGAGAGAGCGTGTCCTCGGCAGCCGCGGTGATCAACGCGGAGTTGGACGCCGACACGCGCGCGGCGCTCTTGCAGCCGCTGCTCCAAGCTCCGCAGCCAATGCTTGGCGCACTGACAACCCCGTTCCCGATCAACACATTCCGCTCGTCATCGTTCTACGATGCCATCGAGGACGTGTTCCCCATCTTCTTCGTCCTGGCGTACCTGCACCCGCTGTCCAAGGTGCTCGTCGGACTCATCTCGGAGCGCGAGACGCGATCGCGCGAGCTCATGAAGATCCTGGGTGTGAACGATGCGAGCATCGTCATCTCGTGGTACGTGACGTACATCGTGATTCTGCTCATCGGCTCCGTACTGCAGACGGTCGCCGCATGCATCAACCTGTTCCCGAGTACGTCCGTGCTGCTGCTCTTCCTCTTCTTCTTCCTTTTCAGCCTCACGGTACTCGCCTATGGCTTCCTTGTGAGCTCCATCTTCTCCAAGTCGCGCTCGGGGGTCTACGTCGGCTTCATTGGCTTCTTCATCCTCTACGCGGTTTCAAACGCCTTCACAGATGACTCGTCCGAATCCAGCAAGGCGCTCGCGTGCCTCCTCTCGCCGGTCGGCCTCGTCTTCGGCGTCCAGTCCCTCTCCGCCGCCGAGACATCTCACGTCGGCGTCTCCTTGACCGCGAGCGTCAACAACTTTCGCTTCGCGACTGCGCTGGTGTTCTTCGCCATCGACACCGTCGTGTACACGCTCATTGGGCTGTACCTGGAAAAGGTGGTTCCGAAGGACTATGGTACGACCGAGAAATGGTACTTCCCACTCAAGCCGTCGTATTGGAAGCGAAACCGGGCAGTGATCCGCAGCAAAGCATCGGTGAACGTGAGTACGCCTCGTCGGCCGCTCATCAGCGAGGAACATGAGGCTGAGATCGCAGCAGATGGTCCAATCGACTACGCACTCCCAGTCACCAACGACAACATCGAGCCGCCGAGCGCCGATCTGCAGGAGCAAGAGCGACTTGGCGACGCCCTCATCGTGAGCGGTCTGCGCAAGGTGTTCCCGGTCCCCGGAGGCACCAAGGAGGCCGTCAAAGGACTCCACATGGCTATGTACTCGGGGCAGATCACCTGCCTACTCGGGCACAACGGCGCGGGCAAAACGACACTCATCTCGATGCTCACGGGCGTCACGGCGCCGACTGCCGGTGACGCGAGCATCCACGGGCTGTCGCTGCGCGAGGACATGGCGTCGATCCGCGAGTCACTCGGCATCTGCTTCCAGCACGACGTGCTGTACCCCGAGCTGAGCGTCCGCGACCACCTCGAGTTCTACGCGCGCGTCAAGGGCTTCAGCGGCGCCGAACTCGCGGCGGAAGTCGCCGCCAAGATCACCGAGGTCGGACTGGACGACAAGAGGGATACTGTCTCGAGCGCGCTCTCGGGAGGCATGAAGCGCAAGCTGTCGGTGGCCATCGCACTCTTGGGCGACAGCTCCATCGTGTTCCTTGACGAGCCGACCTCGGGCATGGACCCGTACTCGCGCCGCAGTATATGGGAAGTGCTGCTCAACAACCGCCGGGACCGCGTCCTCGTGCTGACGACGCACTTCATGGACGAGGCCGACGTGCTCGGCGACCGGATCGCCATCATGGCCGAGGGCGAGCTCCAGTGCTGCGGCTCGGCATTGTACCTCAAGAACCGCTACGGTGTCGGCTACAACCTGACCATGGTCAAGAAGCAGACGTCCGCCGACGGCAATGGAACTGCCGGCGACGCCGACAGCGGCACGGAAGCCATCGACTTCATCACCCATCGCGTCCCATCGGCCAAGCTGCTGAGCAACGTGGGTGCCGAAATCGCTTTCCAGCTCCCGCTCGACGCGTCAGCGCTCTTCCCGGCGCTCTTCCGCGACTTGGACGCGAGTCTCGGCCAGCTCGCGCTGCGCTCGTATGGCATCTCGGTCACGACGATGGAGGAGGTGTTCATCAAGGTGGCTGAGGCAGCGGCCGCGGCCTCGGAGCACGGTCAGCGACAGCCCATGATCATGGACGGCAGCGGGACCAAACCGGCACCGGCGGCAACGGACGACTTTGTGCTCTTGGCCGACGACCAAAGCGAGACCTCGTCCAGCACGTCGTGCGATCCGTCAACGCCGTCGAGCAGGCGCGCTGTCTTCTTCTCGCAGTGGGCCGCCTTGCTCCTGAAGCGCGTGCGGATCGCCAAGCGCGACCGCAAGATGTTCGTCCTCGGTCTGCTGCTGCCGATCGCCTGGCTCGTGCTCGGCCTATCACTCGTCAAGGTCGGCGACATCACCAAGTCCGATCCGTCCATGCCACTCACGCTCGGCAAGCTCGTGTCCGAGACGGACTCAGGGAGCCTACTCCTCCCGTCCTACTGTCAGTCCGACAGCGACGCGAGCGACTGGTGTGCGAGCGCTCTCGCCGCCACCTACGACGACGTGACTCCGATCGAGCTGAGCCGCGACCTGGTCGGCTCGCCAGCCTACTCGAGCGACTCACCGACTGTCTTCGGCGTGCTCTACGACGCTCCGAGCATCAACGCAAGCGACGCGACCGGTTTCCAGCTGCGCGTGAGCGAGGTAGTGCACGCCCGGGCCTTCACAGACGGGATTTCGGACCAATTCGGCGGCGTCCTCGTCCATGCCGACTCGGAGAACCGCCTCTTCGGGTACAACCTGCTGGTCAACACGACGATGACGCACGCCGCCGCCGTCTTCAAAGCCAGGGTCGACGAGGCGCTGTACAAGCTCATGATGCGCGAGCACGACCCGTCCGTCGTATCCTCGTTGCTCACGCTCTCGGTCAACAACTACCCGCTGCCGCTCTCACGCAACGCGCGCGCTCTCTTCACATCGTACCTGTCCTTCACGGCCTGCATGTTCATTGTGATCGCGTTCGCCTACTTCCCGGCGTCCATCGTCGTGCATCTCGTGCGCGAGCGGCATCCGGACAAGAACGCCAAGCACCAGCAGCTCGTGGCCGGCGCCGGCATCCCAGCCTTCTGGCTCGCCAACTACGCCTTCGACCTGGCAGTCTACGTCGTTCCGTGCGTCGTCGGCCTCGTGTTGCTACAAGCGTACGACCTCGGCGCGCTCACGGGTGCGAGCTCGTGTGTCACGTGCGGCGACTCGACCTTCCTGTCCGTTATCCTGCTGTTCGTCGCCTTCGGCGTGGCCGTGTGTCCGTACGCATACGTCTGGTCGTTCGTCTTCCGGGACCCGCCGTCGTCGCAGACGTACATGATTCTGGTCAACTTTGTGCTCGGACTCGCGCTGCTCATCCTGTCCTTCTCCATGCAGGCCATGGCCGGCGCAACCGAGACGGCCGACAAGGCGCTGCAGTTCCTCTGGCGACTCTCACCGCTCTTCTGTCTCGGCCGCGGACTCATGAATCTCACCATCATCGAGATCACGCATCTCGCGTACGAGGTCGACAAGGAGATCTCGACCGATCCGTTCGCGCTCGAGAACACCGGCTGGCCGCTGCTCTACCTGCTCTTCGATGCCGCGCTCTTCTCAGCGCTCGCGTTTGCCAGTGACTACGCACTGTCCTTCCCGAACATGAAGCAGTCGCTCCTGCGCCGTTACTTGCCGCATTGGAGCCGAGATGAGCCCACGGATGACCACGACGAAGCCCAAGTCGATGACGATCCAGTTGACCAAGACGTCGCAGCCGAGGCCGAGCGCGTGCTGCTCGGACCCGAGGACGGAGGCAACGACATGATCTCGCTCCGCCGGCTGCGCAAGGTATTCCGGAACAAGACCAAGGGCGTCACCAACTCGACCGTGGCCGTCAAGGAGCTGACGTTCGGGCTACCGCGCGGCGAGTGCTTCGGCTTCCTCGGCATCAATGGTGCCGGCAAGACGACGACCATGAAGATGCTGACGGGGGACATCGCGCCGACCGCGGGTCGCGCGGCGCTCGCCGGCGGACTGGACGTGGCGACGCAGCAGCTCGCCATCCGGCGCCAGATCGGCTACTGCCCACAGTTCGACGCACTCATGGATCTGCTGACCGTGCGCGAGCACCTCGAGCTGTTCGCGAGCATCAAGGCCATCCGCCCACGGTCGCGCGCCAAGCACGAGGTGCAGACCAAGATGGAGCAGCTCGGCCTCGTCGAGTTCGCGGACCGGCTTGCTGGCAGCCTGAGCGGCGGCAACAAGCGCAAGCTGTCGGTGGCAATCGCACTCATGGGAGCGCCGCCGATTCTCTTCCTGGACGAGCCGTCGACCGGTATGGACCCTGTTTCGAGGCGCTTCATGTGGGACGTCATCGCGCGCCAGTCAACGCGCCGCCGGCAGTCAACCGTCGTGCTCACGACGCACAGCATGGAGGAATGCGAGGCGCTCTGCTCACGCGTCGGCATCATGGTCGGCGGCGCCTTGCAGTGCTTCGGCAGCGTGCAGCACCTCAAGACGCGCTTCGGAGACGGCATGCTCATGTTCGACGCCAAGCTACGCCCGCCCCCGACGTCTGACGTCCAGCAGCTCGCGATCGAGCGCTTGCAGGGCCGCGACACGACGCGCGCGCAGCTCGCAGACGCCTGCGCGCGGCTCGGAGACGCGGCCTGGGCCGACAAGATCGACCGGACGCACGCGACTGGGTATGCGCTCGCCAACCAGCTCGACCGGCAGGACGGCCTCGAAGGGTCCGTGACGGCGCACAGCCTGGCCGAGTGGTGGCTCGCCGAGGCGCAGTTCGAGGCCGTCGCAGCCTTCCTCGCCGAGCACTTCGGCGGTCACGACGGCGCCGGTGTCGAGCTGCTCGAGCGCAAGCACGACTCATGCTGGTTCCGCCTCCGAGGCCACGCCGCGGGCGTCGAGCTGCGCCTCGCCAGCGTCTTCGAGCTCGTCGAGCGCGCCAAGACGCGGCTCGCCATCCGCGAGTACAGCGTTTCGCAGACGACGCTCGAGCAGATCTTCAACTCGTTCGCCAGCAAGCAGCAGCAGCCGCAGCACGAGTAGCCGCGCGTTGTCTTCAGGTCCGTCGTTCTCTATCTCTATCTTTCTGCATGTCGTAGCGCGTTCTAGACGGCCAACACGCTTTCGACGCTGTAGACGCTCGCAACTTTCACTCCATCCGTCTTGTCACCTACAGCAGGGACATGAAGCTCCACCAGCCATCCACATCCGGCTTGAGCTTGCCCAACAGCTCGCTCGAGTCCGCTCCACGCGCGCGGAGGAAGCACAGCTCGAGCACCACGGTATGTGCGGTGAGCTCGTCGCTCCCGGCCGCAGGAGACGCGCGCTGTCGCTTCGCCACCGCCCACAGCTGCTCGTATAGCGGCAGCCACCGCTTGCTCGCACCGCCGCAGCGCAGCAGCGCCGTCGGCAGCAGTTCAAGTGCAGGGGACGCCGAGTCGGCCGAATCCAGCACGAGGGACCGCTCGAACGGCTGGCATTCGCGCCACGACAGGCAGCAGACGCGCGCGACCAGCTCAAACAGCGCTGAGGCTTTGGTGAGCGCCGAGGAGCCGCTCGACAAGTGGTAGGCCGCCAGTGAGCGCGCGTAGCCGTCGACGGCATCCAGCAGCGCCGACACGGCGCTCTCGTCTTGGTGCCTCGTGTTCGCGGCCACCAGCTCTGCAACAACGGCCATCACGCGCTTCAGCTCCTGCCGCGAGTCGACCCACTCCTCGAAGTCATGGCCCAGTAGCCACTGCAGTAGGAGCGCCAGTTCCCTGCGCGAGAGCCTCCCGGTGTCACCGGCGCTCCGCACGAGCTCCGTGATGAGCGCGCCGGCTCGCCACCACGCCCAGCGATCGCTCCGGCGCGGCGTCTGGCGCTGCAACAGCGCGTCCACGATACGATCCCGGCGCTCCAGTGGCGCGAGCACGCGAGACGCCAAGGAGCGAGCGAGCTCGTGATCGGCGGGAGCGAGCGGGAGGCGGTCGAGGTAGTCGCCGAGGATCTTCTCCGTTACCAACTCGCGGACCTCGTCCAAGATCAGCGGCGACGGCGACACCAACGCGCTAAGCGCATCGATCCACGCGGTGAAGAGCAGTCCCGCGGTGCCAGTGTCTGTCACCTCGTCTCTGGCTTCGTGTGCCTCAAAGGCGGCAGTCGACACGGCGTCGAGACAATCACCAAAGACCGAGAGCGGGACACGGCCAGCCACACGCGGGAGGCTCGCGAGCGTCTCGATTTGGAGCGCGAGCGGCATCACCGGGAAGAGCGTGCTCGCCGCAAGGTCGATCATCAACAGCGAGTCGCAGCTCCCCTGCGTACTGGCCAACCGGATGCACCGCGTCGACGTCTCGATGCTGATCACGCGCGCCATCAGCCGCGTCATGAGTTCCGAGTAGTCCATCAGCGGCAAGCTCGGCCCGGCCGCCGCGAGGCACGACAGGAGCGCATTCACCTGTCGCAGCCGCTCGCTCGCATCGGACGGGTTTGTCAACGCCGAGGGCGGCGGGAGGGACGCCTGGCGTAGCAGCTCGAGGGACTGCAGGAGCAGTCCAGTCGCCGGCAGCGTGCGCATCTCCACGTCCAGCGCCTTCTTCCTCTGCGAGACGTGGAGCCGAGATGCCTGGCGAGCGACCGTGCCGAGCACTGCGAGCGCGCGTCCATTCTCCTGCGCCTCGCTGAGGAGTGTCTGCACGATCCGGGACACTGCGTCTGCGTCGAATGGCATCTCGACTGATGGTTCGTCGCCCAACCGACTGCTGTCGCTAGTATGGAAGCGCGGCGTCGGCGCGCTCGAGTCGACGAGCATCACTCCGGCCGAGTGACCGAAGCAGTTCGCGATGCCGACAAGCGCCAAGTCTTGCGCGACACCCCGCGCCTCGCCCTGGCGCGATCGGGCCAGCGTCGAGCAGCAGCAATCGAGGAACGTCGCCAAGCGCGCGTGGATCCATGCGCTGCCAGCGTACGCGTCCGCCCTCGACAGCACGTAGGGCACGATGAGGAACCCGCTCGTGGCTACAAGCTGCTCCGAGGGCGGTACCGTCATCGAGACGGCCTTCATGCGATCTTCGCACGCCAGCACGAACGCGTCCAGAGCTGATGACGAGGTGATCCCGAACCGGATGCTCTCTAGCAGCACCGGGCTCAGCGCGATGCCAGCAATGGCCATTGGCGACGACGGCCAGCTCGCAGCACTCTCCCACAGCGCCATGAGCACCGCCTGCGTGTTGCCGAGCCAGTCCAGAGCCTTGAGCGCGCCAAAGTGCGCCGCCAACTGCGCGAGGCCGACGAAGCTCGCCCACTGAAGTGCCTCGCGACTAGGTTCGGAGCATTTCCGCGACTCGGACGCATCGTCGATCGCGCGGACAACCTGGACGACAGCGCGTTCGCTCGCCTCTCGATCGCTTGGTGCCGCAAACACCGCGTCGGTCGCTGCCGTCGGCGCGTCGACCGCTACAGAACCGAGCGCTGTCGCCAGGACGAAGCGCACGGCTGGCTTGGCAAACTCGACGGCGCCGCACTTGGAGAGGACGCAACCAACGGAGCTAACTCCCAAGACGGACACTGCTCGCAGGATCTCGGGCACGGCCTCGTCACCGCTCAGAGGCATCAGCACCTTCTCCATCGGCGCCGCCAATAGCCGAGACAGCGCACCCAGCCACTCACGCTCACTTGTGGTCTCCCCAGTCACCACCAACGTCCTGCGCGCTGGCAAGACGTTCACGAGCGCGAGCTGGACGCCGAGTATCGCAGCAACGAGCGCTGAACCGTGCGCCACCGACCCAAAGACCTTGTGCTGCTCGAAAGTCTGCAGGAGCGAGCGGCACTGCGTCGTCAGAGTCTCCAGCAAGTACTCGCGGACGCTCGCCTCCGTCCAGTATCGCCGGCATCCAAAGCGTGCGTTCGACGCCTCGCACAGCTGACCGAGGAGAGCGCCAGCCGCGACTACGCCCGCTTCACCATTCGTGCGCAGTAGCTGCTCGACTTGCGCCTTGACGAGATCCAGGTAAAAAGCGCAAGCGGCGCCTTCCTCGGCGCTCGCAGGAACCTTCAGGTTCGCAAACTCCTCCAGACACGAGACGTACGTGGCCATGAAGGCTTGCCAGGCCTCGAGCAGCGCCAAGACGGACAGTAACACACTCGGGGCGGACGCGCCGTCGGCGTTTCCGTGGGACCACGGCAGCACCTCACCCATGTGAGGAAGCACGGCACGCAAAGCGCCTTCACACGCCTCGACGTCTTGCGCCGCGACTCGCACCAGTCGGTCCTTCCGCTTGCCACTCTTGCGCTGCGCCTCCAGTGTCCCAGCTTCATCCACCGGCGGTCGAAAAGCGAGCAGGAAACCCACAAGCGAGTCGAGCGAGCTATCTACGCCGTCTGCGCTTGGTCTCAGCCGTCCGATCACTTCCTCTCGCGCCGGTAGGCGCTTCCTCAAGTCTTTCGTCGCTACAGCGGACACGGACTGCAGCTGCTGCTCCGGATCGAGCGAGGAGAAGCTCTTCATCTGGCCGCGTCCAACGCCAGCAGTGTGCAGGCGACTCTCGTGCTCCAACACACGCGTCACCAGCAACTGCGCTTGCTCTCTCGTCGCGTCGTCCGGTTCCTTCGCGAGCACATCCAGCAATAGCGCCGAGTTATCTTCCACTCCCTCATCCGATGCCACTCCTTCGCCGTCGTCCCCAGCATCTGCCGGAGTCAGCAAGTAGAGCGCGTCCAGAGGGAAAGCATTGAGCGACGCAAACGCCGCGCAGCGGACGGAAGCCGACTCGCTTGTCTCCGCGAGCTCCCACAGCTGTGACAGCAGTTTGTCCGCCTGCTTGGCATTCTTCTCCAGCTCGCTCGTCGCGCCGAGGGCGTACAGCGCACAGAGTTTCTCCTGGAACTGTGGGTCGCTCGCGCACGCCACTTTCTTCTTGCGAATCTTCAGCGCAATGATCTTGAAAACCGCGTAGAAATCGAGGCAGTCGCCGCGACAGAGCGCCGCGATGGCGTCCAGAGCCATGCCAGCAACCGACACCAGCGGATCCTCCAACCCCGTCTGAATCTGTGCGATAAAGTCCACGCCAACCTCCGGATCCCTCGCGCACAGTGCCTTGAGCGTCGCCATCCTCACAACGTGGTAGTCGCTGTCGCCGCTCGGCTCGTCCTCGATGATCATGGTTTCCAGCCGAGGATAAACGCGGGACTCCCGTTCCCACACCACGTACAGTAGCTTCAATGCCGTGGCACGCAGTCCAGCGACAGCCTTCATACTGTCAACGAGGCGCAGCACGATCTTCATGGTGTCGTTCGCGCTTGCAGCGAGCGATGCCAGCACATACAGACACGTGGCGCGCCAATCGCCGGGTCCGCCGGTGCCAAGGGTCTTCTGGGATAGGAGAAACACTATACCGGACACAAGCAGCTTCGTCGACGAGACAGACCAGTGCTTGCTGTGGCGCTGCGATCCCCGGCGATCGAGCGCGCGCGCCGAGGCGTCGCGTAAGTCGTCGCGCTCGTCAAACAGAAACGACCCAAGCAGTAGCACTGTCCAGTATTCGGTCGCCGATTTGTCCCCGGTGGCTGCCGATACTTGCGGCTTCGACGATGCATCGGACTCGCCGGTCCACTCGTCGGACGGAAACGCGTCCAGCCACGCTCGCCCGCTCGCGCTTCGACCAACGAACGCCAAAAATGCGGCCGCGTGAGCAGCGATGTCGCCCTTGTTGCCATCGCGGATGCGCTCTCCGAGCGTGTGCGTCAATCGAGATCGGTCTTCCTTGAACGGAACGCCGAGCGCGAGGATGCTCGTGATATCTTGGAGCAGTCTTGATACCTCTGCTCCCTCCGTCGACAGCATGGAAGCAAGCGGGAGCACGAGCGCCTCGACGTACACACCGCGCGCCGTGATCCCCACGGCTTCACTACAGGAGCGCTTGCCGTGCACAATGGCGTGCCGTAGCACCTTGATCACCAGTCGCCGCTCAATGGGTCCAACGGTGTCTGAGATCAGGAAGAAGGCGCACCACACGAGCGTATCCGACCGCCAAGCAGCGCTGGGTATTGCGGCAATCAGTCGCTCCAGAGTCTGTAAGAGCTGAATCACGGACACCCTGTGGCTATGGAGATGCTCGATGCTTGCTAGTATGGCGTCGCAAGCCGCCATCGCGAGCTCAGCAGCCAGTGAAGGTGGGAGCGACGTGACGAGATCCACGACAGTGTCAGCCATGGCGGCGTACGCGGTTGCGTCGTACGTAGAGAGCGGGTAGTGGAACCTCAGCGCGGTTAAAAGAATGCGCGCGATGTGCACAGCGATCTGGCCGCTGTCACCGTGGTCGCTATCGTTGGAATTGCGCCACGCTAGCCGGGAGAGCAGCTCGGTCCACGCCAGCTTGGTCACCGCAGGCTCTGTTCATGCGCGGAGATACGTCGCACGCAAGTCAGCGACACGCTCATACGACCTCTGTCTTGAATCCATCTGCGATTATCACCTTTAGCGCTCGTCAAAGCGGTCAGAAGCATGGGGGACACCATATTCAGTGCCGATACCAGCGCGCTCGTCGTGGAAACGGCGGCCTGGCGGTCCTGGACAGCGCCGACCAGTGCGAGTGGCTCATCGAGAGCATCTGCTGCGGCGAGGAATCCCGGGAGGATGCTCGGGTTCGCAATGTAGACACTACGAAGCATCTCCGCGCGCTGCCTTTCACCGTCGGCGCTGGAGCGGAGCGCGCGCGAGAGCAGCTCGAAGCCCAGGAAAGCCGCCTTATCCGCTGGCTCCGCGCACACAGACGCAGCCTGCGTGATCTTCTGCAGGTAGATACCCGCGGGGAGACCCATCGGCCGCTCGTTCTTGGCGACGCACCGCGCGATCCCTGTAGCGGCCAGGAGCATTGAGCAAGCCATGCGCGAGAAAAGGCGGGAGCGCGGCGCGACTCTTACCGAGCGAGAGCCGCTGCGCCTCCACCAGCGAGTTCGTCGCGACCAACTGCTCTAGCGCGCGCTCCATCGCCTCGTCGACGGCAGCGCGCGTCGCCGCCGTGCGCAGCTCGAGCTCCAGCGCGCCAGCGGTCGTTGCCATCGCCACTGCCGCCACTCCAATTTGCGATCCAACTCGCTGGCGCGCGGCTAGACGGCCGTATCGGCTCTGCAAAGTACGATAGAGATCGGTTTAGACGGGCTGCGTTATTGGCGAATCCGAGCGGCCTGAATCTCCGCTCTCCAACTTGGTTCGTTGAAATACGGCGGGAAGGTTTGATCAGTAAAGAGTGGCAGCGGGATCCGCTTGGCAGCTGCTGACCACCATCTTGAACTGCATCGTGCGGTTGTGTATCCACACGCACATGGTGTATCCACACACAGCGTTTGGGAAGGTGGGAACAACTCGAAACTTTCCCGCGCATGGGCGATGGGCGAGCGCCTGGCTTGGACAAGCAGCCGACGAGCAGCCGTCCCGCACGCCGCCGCTTCAACTTCGAGCCCGCTCACCACCACCGAGCCGTCCGTCTGCGTCTCCGCCGACACTGAAGAGCGTGAGCGTCGAGCCTCTCCGGCCTGGTTGTGCGCGGCCGACGCCTCCTTCGCGAGCAGCGAGCTCATGGCGAATCGAAGCGAGCAGCCCAGGGTGCCCAGGATGCAACTGGCATCCGTCGCCCGAAACATCCAGACATCCAGAACCGCAAATTTACGGCCAGTATCCAGCGGGTTAGGGATATTGCCAGCATGTGATTGGCCAACAAGAAATGATAGAAGTATACGATCCGCGGTTCTCCTAGCCTCGATCATTGTGGACCAATCACAGCGCAGGGTCTAGGTTTCACTTAGGGTTGTCTGTTCTTGCGTGCGATCTTCAAGTCCCACGGCGGTCTAGTTCGCCTTATGGATGCCTTATTTCGACTCTAACCCGAGCGTTTCCGGCAGAAAGCGCCAGAATGGAGCGAGCGACCGAGCGAGCGACCGAGCGAGCGAGGCCTCCTGCCAGGCTGTGACGCCGCAGCGCTTGAGACCGGCCGGAGCGCGCAGACAAGAGTTCAATAGAGCGTGCAGCGAGCAAACTAGCGGAGCTAATGGGTCCTGCGCACCCTATGCGATTGATCCGCCCGCGTGGAGCGAGGCAGCGAGCGCGAGTCGTCCCTCGAGGACGGCGACCAGTAGCGAGCGAACGCCCCCTGCCTTCTGGCCCTAACCGTCGCGCGGATTTTCCGTCAAATAAACCCTGCTTTTCCGACGTAGTTTCGTCCAATGAAATCGTCTTTGAGAGTCCCACGGCGTCAATTCCACCAATCACCGCGCGACAGACTGATGCCCCCCTTCTCTCATCGAGTCAGTCGCGGCGTTTTCCGCACTTGCCTCCAGTATCGGCCGCTGTGCCGCGCTTTCCCCTCACGGCAAGCAGTCGGGAAAACGCGAGGGGCGGGACGCGCGCGAGCAAGGGAAGCGAGCGAGGAAGCGTAGAGCGCGCAGCGGCCCCGCGGCGACGATGAAGAGCGACTTTATCGGCGGCGCGATCGCCGTGACGGCGTCGCTGCTGTCCATCTTCGGCGTGAACCTGCAAAAGTACTCGCACGACAAGGAGGAGCTACGCGCCGTGCCGCGGCCGTACCACCTGCGACCGGTCTGGTGGGTCGGCATGATCTGCGTCGTGGCGGCCTCGCTCGGCGACTTCTTGGCGCTCGGCTTCGCGGCGCAGACGCTCGTGGCTTCGCTCGGCGGCGGCTCGACCATCCTCGGCAACGCGCTCATGTCGCGCTTCTGGCTCAAGCAGAGCCTGTACATCACGGACATCGTGGGCGTCTCGCTCGTGACAGTCGGCGTCGTGGTACTCGCGCTCGCGAGCGAGGAGGACGAGACGCACTACAAGATGGACCAGATCTACCAGCTCATGGAGGCGGCGCCCTTCATCCTCTACTGCCTCATCACGACCGCCTTCGTGATGACGCTTTACATGCGCGCGCGCCGCTCCAAGGCGCCGGCGCTGCGGATCGGCGGATCGGCCGACAAGGACGGCGTGGACGCGGCCCGCGTCGAGGACGTGCAGGAGAAGAAGCGCGAGCTCGCGGCCAAGCGCAAACAGGAGCAGGCGGCCGAGGGCGAGGAGAATGCGCGCGAGGAGCCCTCGGACAAGAGCCCCGCGCAGCAGCGCTCGGCGCTCATGTCGCCGTTCCCGTCGCCCATTTTCGGCGACCGACTATCGCTGTCGCTGTCACCACGGCTTCCGGGCGAGGAGGATGACAACGTGGACGCCGACGAGGACGCGCTGATGGCAGCCAAGAAGGTGGCGGCCCGCGGCAAGCTGGACGAGTCGGAGATCGAGAAGCACACGTTGATCATCGACCCGAAGCTACCGCTGTACTGGGCCGCCATCTCTGGCACGATCGGCGCGCAGTCGGTGCTGCTAGCCAAGTGCGTCGTCGAGATGATTTCGTCGACGATGCAGGGCGACAACCAGTTCAAGTACTTCGGCACGTACGTGCTGTGCGCGGGGATGGCGGCGACGCTGATCACGCAGACGCACACGCTGAACCTGGCGACCATGAGCGGCGACACGATGTCGTCGTATCCCGTGTTCCAGGCGTTTTGGATCAGCATGAGCAACATCAGCGGCGTCGTCTTCTTCCAGCACGCGCACAACTTTACGCAAACGCAGTGGATGCTCTTCCCGTCTGCGCTGGCGCTCGTGCTCGGCGGCATTTACCTCGTCTCGAAGCACGAGAAGTTCGGCAACCGCGTCAAGTACTCGGTCGCGATGCCCATCAGCCTGAGCAGCCCGCGGCAGCACGACATCGTCGCGCAGTCGTTCGTCTTCCGCGTGCTCACGCCCCAGCGCCTCCAGGAGGACGAGTATAGCACAAGCACGGATAGCTCGGACGTCGAGCACGACCTCGAGCTGCAGCAGCCGCGGAGTCCGAGTCCTCGGCACGCGATCGCCGCGGTCTGACGCGCTCGTAGCTAGGAGCTCTGCCGCCTCGACCTCGCTCGCCGGCGCGCGCCGGTTGAGGCCGGGGCCGAGCGGCAGGAGGCGCGGAGCTGCCGACGGAAGCGGGCCCGCCCGCCGGGAGGCACGAGCACGCGCGCCGCCCTCTCTATTATGTGTTGGCTCGTTGTCAATCGCTTTGCTCGGACTGCGTCGCGTGCGCGTCGGCTCTTGGCGCCCCGTGCGTCCCTCGAGCGCGTCCGTCGCCGCCCTCGCCCCGCGCCAGCGCCTCGCGCATCTACCGAGCACATTGCGCTGCATTAGTCTCATGTCATCATTACCATCCTCATCGTCGTCGTCTCCATCCTCCTCCTCCTCTTCCTCCTCCTCCTCGTCGGCGACGCACGCGCGCTCAATGGCATACGCACCATGCGCGAGGCCTCGTGCGGCCGCCCGAGCCGCAACAGCTCGAGTGCCTCGTCGAGCGCGCCTGCCGCCGCCGCCGACTGCGCGAGTCGCGCCTCGCCGACGGCCCGCAGCTTCCTCGGCGCCAGCGGAGAGCTCAGGAGCAAGCGGCGCGCGCTCCTCGCCGGCGACGCGCTCCTCGCCGCCACCGCCGCCTTGGCGCCAAGCGAGCCCGCGTCCTTGGCCGCCAGCACCACGTCCATCAACTCGCTGTCGGACTCGGCGCGCCGCAGCTCGGCCGCGTCCTGCTCGTCCACCGGGCAGAACTCGTCGTCGGCGTACTCGTCCTCCTCCTCCTCGCCGCCCTCTCCCCTCTCGCCCGCCGCGTCTCCTCGCCGCGCCGCCGCCCTGGCCGTCAGCGAGCCCAACCGCGAGCTCGTGCGTCGCCGCCGTGCGCTCCCGGCGCTGAGCGCGCCCGCACGCCGCGGCAGCCGCTTGGCCAGCGGCGACGGCTCCACGAGCACGACGCGGTCGCCGTAGGCCGCGGCCGCAGCCCTCGCGCTCGACGGGGCCGCGAGCGCGAGCGCCGCGCTCCGCGAGGCTGGCGACGTCCCCGGCCGCACGCGCAGCCGCGAGCGCGCGGCTCCCGCGCGCGCGTCGTCCACGAGGCCACCGCCAGCGGCAACGGCGGCGGCGACGCGTGTGGTTGGAGCAGGAGCCGCGGCGTTGGCCTCGCGCGTCGGCGACGGCGACGGGGATCGCGACCGCGCGGCCACGAGGGCGTAGCGCGCGCTGAGCTTGGGCGGCGGCGCCAGCCGCTCGGCCAGCGCCTGGCGCAAGCGGCTCGCCGAGTGGCGCGGCGGCTTGGCGCTTGCGCTCGCGCTGCCCTTGGCCGGCGCGAGCCTCCGCAGCGGCGGCGGGTCCCTGGGCTGCTGCTGCTGCTGCTGCTTCTCCTCCTCTGCCGCCCCGACCGCCACCTCCTTGTCTGTCGCGGCCGAACGGCCGAGCTGCGCGCGCGCGAGGTCGGCGAAGAAGGTCGCGCGCTGCGCGTCCTTGGCGGTCCTAGCGCCGCGCGCCGTGAGCACGTTCTCGGCCGTCGCGGACTCCTCCATGGCGTGCAGCAGCGCCGACGCCAGGATCACGAGGCGCCCGTGCGCCGCGTGCACCGCGACGCTCTTGCGCAGCATCGCGTCGATGCCGAGCTGCGAGAACGAGCGAGCGAGAGAAGGAGAGAGAGAGGAGAGAGAGAGGAGAGAGAGAGGAGAGAGAGGAACCGTCCGTCAGGCGTCCGTAGTGCCGGGGGGAGGCGGCGCGACGCGACGCGCGCGCACCTCGGTCATCATGAAGGCGTAGACGCCCGAGGCGCTCGCGAGCCGCGAGAGCACGTTGACGGCGCAGATCTGTGCGCGCTCGGCCCATGGCGTCCAGCCAGGCAGCGAGTCGGTCGGTTAGCGGCTTGGCGCGCGATCCATCCACCCACCCACCCGTCCGTCTGTCCGTCCATCCATCGGCCGCTCGGCGCCGCAGACGTACATGGAGGCAGACGTGGAAGCGGAACTCGCGCATGACGGCCGCGGCCTCGGCGAGCAGCCCGGCGTCCACGAGCGCGGCGCAGAGCAGCGCGTGGCGCGCGTCCGCCGCGTCGAGCGCCTCGAGGCGCCGGCAGACGCGCAGCAGCGCCGAGAACTGCGCCGGCAGCTGCTGCCGGCAGTCGCGCAGCGCCGCGACCATCTCGCGCGCCGTCTGCGCCTGCGCCTGCGGCTCGCCGGCCGGCGGCGACCCCTGCGCGTCCTCCCACCCGCGCGCGAGCGGCGACAGCGCGCGTCCGAGCCGGCGGCTCGACGGCGCGCGCAGGCTCTCGGTCATGGCGCCGATGCTCGTCGCGCACGCCAGGCGGCCGCCACTGCCCGCGCCGCCCGCGCCACTGCCACTACCGGCGCCGCCGCCGCCGCCGCCGCTGCTGCCACTGCCGCTGCCGCCGCTCGGCGCGCGCGCCTTGGCGAGCACGCCCAGCAGGAACGAGCGCGCCTTGGACTGCGCCACCGGCGCCAGCGACGCGGCGGCGCCTCCGCCCAGCGACGCGTCCTGCACGCGGTCCGCGGCCACGCTGCCTCGCCGGCTGCGGCCCGCCAGGTCCACGACCGTGGCCGACCGCTCCTTGAGGAACAAGGGCTGCAGCCGCGCGTCTCTGGCCGCGGCGCCGTCCGGCCCGCTCACCGCAGGCGCCGCATGCGCTGCCGCCGCCGCCGCCGCCGGCTTGCCGTACTCGGGGAGGACGCTGGACGCGCGGCGCCCGAGCCGCCGCCCGCCCAGGCCGGCGCCGCGGCCGAGCAGCGCTGACGGCAGCGCCTGCGGCGGCGGCGCCTGCTCCGGCCGGAGCCGCGGCCGGAGCGCGCCGCCTTGGCCCGCGGCGCCGCGCTTGTCGGCCGCCGAGCCCTCCTGGTTGCCGCTCCTACCCTCGCCGCCGCCGTCGCCGTCGTCGTCGTCGTCCTCCTCCTCCTCCTCCTCCTCCTCATCGTCGTCGTCGTCCAGCGCGGCGTCGTCGTCGAGATCCTCGCCCTCCTCCTCCTCCACGCGCACCATGCCGGCGCCGACCGCCGGCCGCTTCAGCATGCCGCTCGCTCCAGCCGACCAGCCAGCTGCGAGCGCCAACGAGGCAGCGCGCTGCTCTCGCCGCGGCCATCGCCGCGCGCGGCGCCAAAATAGACCGTCAGCGGCGACAAGGAACGCCATGGGTGAATGGCTGGCTATATATACCTCCGAGCTCCCCTTGCGCCAACAGCGCGAGGCCGTCGCTCGCTACTCGAGGCGCCTGCCTGCCTCTCTGCCTGTCGGTCTCCCTCTCTTCCTCCCTCCCTCCCTCCGTCAGGCGGTCGGCTGGCTCACTTGGACCGGTGCTTCTTGGACGAGGACGACGACTTGGACGAGCTGCTGCGCTTCTTGCTGCTGCCGCTCTTGCTCTTGCCCTCGCCCGCCGCCGACACCGCCGACGACGACTTGCTGCTGCTCGACTTGGACTTGGCCTTGGACGCGCTCGAGCCCGAGCCGCCGCCGCTCTTGCTCGCGCGCTTGAGCAGCTCGTCCTCGTCCTTGACGCCCTTGGCCTTCATCTCGTCGTTCTCGCGCTCGATCATGCGCGTGAGCGTCTCGCCGCGCTTCTGCAGCTCGCCGATCGTGCGGCTCTTAAAGAACCAGTCGAAGCGGAACTGCCACGCCTTGCGGATCTCGTCGCGGATCTCGCTCCAGTGCTCCAGCGGCCCGTACTTGTTCATCATGACCACGAGGAACACGTCCTCCTCGAGCGTGTACCCCTTGCTCTTGTACCCGCTCGGGTAGTTGAGCCGCATGTCCCGCAGCGGGTTCGCGTACCGGCTGCACTTGCGCGCGAGCGCCTGCTTCACAACCTCGTTGCGCTCCAGCCGCTTCTCGCCGCGCTCAATGCGGTCAATGTACTTGGCGTAGTCCTTGAGCTCCGTGTACCGCGACCAGAACGTCGAGAAGTACGCCTCCGCCTCCGCCACCTCCTTGCCCGTCAGCAGCGCCACCTCGCTGCACACGCGCGTCTTGTCGGCGCGTCCGTAGCGCTCGCAGCTCGTCAAAAACTGCTTGAAGTGCTGCCGCGTCCAGTCGCCAAAGCCCTCCTTCTCCAGCTTCTCGAGCTCCGTGGCGTCCTCGGCGTCCATCTCCGTCTCCTGCAGCTCCTTCTCGAGCGCCGCCGACTTGGAGTCGTCCACCTCGTCCTCCTCGGCCGAGTTCGACGCCGACGCCGCCTCGTCCTCCGACTTCTTGGGCTTGGCGCGGGCCCGCAACCGCTGCTCCTCGCTCTTGGCCTCCTTGATCTGCCGCGCGAGGTCCTTGCGGCGGTTCTCAATCTGCGTCTTCTTGGTCAGTAACTCGACCATGCGGTCGTGCTGGAAAAACTGGTAGTCATGCACGACGGGCACCTTGATGGCGTCCGACCCAGGCTTCTTGGCCTTCTTGGGCTTCGACAGACCGGCCTGTTGCCGGTAGTACTCGTCCTCGTTGTAGTTCGACTTGCGCTCGCGCTGGGGCAGCGCGATGAACGTCGACGGCAGGATCTGCCCGCTGTTGGCGTCCTTGGCGAAGCTCTCGCCCTCGAACTCGTACAGATTCGACACGTTGCTGTCGCCCGTCAGCGAAAAGTTGGCCAGGTTGTGCTGCACGTCCGCGGCGATCTTGGACTTCATCGCCTCCGTGCGCTCCTCGCCCTTGGCCAGGATGGCGTCGATGTCGTCGTCCGTGATCATCGAGCCGCGCGCGTTGAAGATCTCGTCGGCACCGAAGCGCACCATCGTCATGAGCTCGTCCTTCGACAGCTTGCGGTTCTGCTGCGCCAGGCGGCCTTGCTGGATGATCGCCGCGTCCAAGTACAGCTTGCGCTCGGCGCGCTCCACGATCTTCTCCTCGACCGTCCCGTCCGAGATGAACCGGAACACGCGCACCGTCTTGGTCTGGCCGATGCGGTGCGCGCGGTCCATGGCCTGCAGGTCCACCTGCGGGTTCCAGTCCGAATCGAACAGGATCACAATGTCCGCGGTCGCCAGGTTGATGCCCAGTCCTCCGGCGCGCGTACTCAGCAAAAAGGCGAACTTGGAGCTACCCGGCTTGTTGAACTCCTCCATCATGTCGTCGCGGTCCTCGCCCTTGGTCGAGCCGTCCAGCCGGCAGTACTCATAGCTGCAGTAGCGCATGTAGTCCTCGAGAATGTCCATCATGGACGTCATCTGGCAAAAGATGAGCACGCGCGAGTCCTGCGACTTGAGCTTGGGCAGCAGGCGGTGCAGCAGCGTCATCTTGCCGCAGTTCTCCCACAGGTGCGGGCCCTCCATGTACGGCGGCCCGGGTTCCGCGCCTTCAAACAGGTACGGGTGGTTGCACACCTTGCGCAGCTGCATCAGAATGTTGAGCAGCCGCACGCGGTCACTGCCGCCGATCGCGTTCAGGTGGGCCGCGTCGCGGTGCAGCACGCGCATGTACCACTCGCGCTGCATCTCCGAGAGGCCGACGTAGAGCTTGGTCTCGATCTTGGGCGGCAGCGAGACGTCCACGTCCTTCTTGAGGCGGCGCAGGAGGAACGGCCGGAGGATCGTGTGCAGCTTCTTGATGACGTTCTCCTGGCCCTTCTCCTCGTCCACGTTGAACCACGTGTCAAAGTCTTCCGAGTCGGTGAACACTTCGGGCAGCAGGAAGTTGAGCAGCGCCCAGAGCTCGTGCAGGTTGTTCTGCAGCGGCGTGCCCGTGATCAGCAGCCGGTGCTCCACCTTGAACTCGCGCACGACGCGCGAGAGCTTCGAGTGCTCGTTCTTGACGCGGTGCGCCTCGTCGATCAGCAGGTACTTCCACTTGATCTTCTGCAGCACGGCCTTCTCGATGATGGCCACCTCGTACGAGAGCACGAGCGCGTCGAAGTCCCGCCGGACGACCGTCTCGCGCTGCACGGCGCGCTCGTCCTTGGCGCCCATGAACTTGAACGCGCGGATGGACGGGCACCAGCGCTTGAGCTCGCGCATCCAGTTGCCCACCGTCGACTTGGGCACGATGATGATGTGCGGACCCTCGATGCCGCGCGCCTCGCGGAGGTACGCGAGCAGCGAGATGGACTGCAGCGTCTTGCCGAGGCCCATTTCGTCGGCCAGGATACCGTTTACCCCCGAGTCGTGCAGCCGGATCATCCAGTTGAGGCCCTCGAGCTGGTAGCCCTTCATCGTGCCGAACTTGATGTTCTTGGGCTGCTGCGTGATTCGCGTGAAGCGCGCGTCGTCCATCTCCAGGAGCGTCTGCGCGTCCGCCTGCTCGCTGTTCTTTCCGCGGCGCGAGTTCGACTCCCTCGCCGCCTTGTTCTTGGACATCTCCTTCCCCAGCGTGCTCGACCCGCCCATGAGGAAGGACGTGAACACGTCCGACTGCGCCATGAGGAACGCCATCTTCTTCTCCGCCTGAGACTTCTTGCTCCACTCGGCGTCCTGCGCGAGCGTCTCCTTGACGGCCTCCAGCGACTTAACCTGCCGGTCGCGCTGCTGCAGCAGCACGGTCTCCTCCTCCTTGAGCAGCGCGGCGCGCTCCTCGCTCGACAGCAGCGGCTCCTTCTTGTCGCCGTCGTTGTCATCCGCCGCCGTCTCCTCCTCCTCCTCCGTATCCTGCTCCTGCGCCGACTCGCGGTCGTCGCCCATTTCAACGTCCGCGTCCTCGACGCTCTCCTCCTCCTCCTCGGTCTCCGCCTTGGGCTGCGGAGCTGCCGCCTTGCGCTCGCGCTCGTCCGCGCTGCTCGCGCTCGCGCTGCCGCTGCCGCTGCCCCCCGCGCTGCTCTCGCTCTCGCTCTCGCTCGCGCTGCTGCGGTCGTCGTCCTCGATCTTCATGGCTCTCGCTCGCTCCCTCGCTCGCTGCGTGTCCCCTTAGCGCCGCCGGTCGCGCGAATAGATCGAATCGGTCAGCTGAGAGACCGAGAGCCGCCCGCCGCCAAAGCGCTCGCTCCCGCCTTCCCGAAACTAACTGGCGCGCTGTTGGCGCCAAAGCGGCTCGCTCTCCGCTCCAGTAAACTCTAGGTTTGTATTGAGGAATGAAGGTCTCGAATGTCGGTGAATGGATCTGCGAGCATGCATTCTATATCATCCATCAATACTGGAGTGAAGCGTACTAGAACGATTGCGATCTTAGAAACACCATTCGCTCCAAGACAGGACACGTCAGAGACGAGCAGTCAAGTGTAGCCATCTATTCCAATCGACTATTCCTCCGCCTCGCGCTTCTGCTTCTTCTTCTTCTTCTTCTTCTCCCCCTTCGCCTTGTCCTTCGCATCCTTCGCGCCCCTCCCGCCCTTCGCGTCTTCTCGCAGCGCGTCCATAATGGAAGCAACATCGACGTCGTCCCATGGGGCGGCCGCGTCCCCGTCCACAACGGCAGCGGCGGCAGCAGCCTTGCGCTTCTTCTTCGACGCCTTCTTGCCGCCGGACGACGCACCAGCAGCCGAGACGCCAGCGTCCTCCTGATCCACCACATCCCTGAACAGCTCGGCGATCTTCTGCTTCTTCTCGTACAGAGCCGCCCACTTCTCCCGACTCTTCTTGTACTCGAACAGGTTGCACGTGTTCATGACGAGCTGCGAGAAGTGGCTGCCCGACAGCTTGGCCTCGACTTGCAGCAGTTCCTGCACTACCACCTCCTTGCTCTGCAACGGCAGCTTGTCGAAGCATTTCATCACCGAGAAGGCGCCAAGCCGGTCTACAGCCAACGAGCCAAAGTGCCCCACGAAACGCTGGTACAGAGCCTCGCGTGCCCAGTTCGTGCGCTCGTCCTCGCTCTCCCAAACAGGCTCGATGACGCAGCGACTCCCGGTGGAATCCTTGGCGAGAGCGACGAGCTGGACGCTGTTCAGCTCCAGGATCCCCTTGTACAGCGGCTGCATGTATTTGGCCGGCTCGAACTTCATCAACTGCTCGATGATGCGCGCACCCATGACGTTCAGCTGCAGCTTGGAGCTCCCGCCCGTGGATAGCTGCAGTCCAAGCAGCGCAGCGACGAACTGCTTCTGAACCGCCGCTGGCTTTTTGCTCTCCTGCTTCTGTACGGCGTGCTGGAGCAGAGAGAAGACCTCCTCTTGCTCCAGTCGGAACCTCACGCATAGCTCCGTCAGGCGCCAGATGACGCCAGGGCGGCCCATCGACAGCACCGTCCACAATACCGTCTTGAGCTCGCCGAGCACCTCGACAGCCAGCTCCTTCGTCGGCACGCGCTGAATGGCGTTCTGGACCACGTAGTTCGAGATGCTGTGCTCGGAAAACTCGACCAGCTTGCCGCGCAGGCAGCGATGGTACAACCTGGCGAAGAACTTGTCGTCGCAGCTTTCGAAGAGCGACTCGAGCACATGGCTCGTCACGGGATCGGACGACAAGTCGTAGAAGGAGCGGGCACTGGCCTCTTCGTCGCCCCACTGAAGGATGTGCTTGGCCAGCGCCTTCCTGCTCTTGGGAGGCGCCAACTTGAGCGCTGTGGCGATCAGCGGCCCAGAGTTCTTGTCGTACAGGTACTCGGCGAGCTGCTCGGTGGGGCACGACCGAAGAACCTCCAGGATCGACTGGAACAGCTCGTCGAACGCCTCGGGCACGGCGTACGTAGCCACGGAGCCATCTTTGGACGCCCGCGCCTCCCCAAAGGTCACCACTCGGTGCTTGCCGCTCTTCCCTCGCTTCTCCGGCACGAGCGGCCGGCCCGCAAGCACGGCGAGCACGGACCGCATGACGTGGCTCGCGCTGACGTCGTTCATTAGCGTGAGCCATTCGTCCTCGACCTCCTTGGTCATCGCGATGACTAGCTCCGCCATCGATGCAGTGTCCTTGAGTCGCTCGGCCTCGTCTTCGCCTAGACTCTCGCTCGCATCCCCGTTCACCTCCTTCTCCACTATCGCGCTGGCACGAGAGAGCAGGTTCTGCAGCACGTGCGACGAGTAGCGGTTCGTCCACAGGTGGCTGACGTAGCCCGTCATCTTGCCTAGAAAGAACCGCATCTGCGCGTCGCTCATCTTGGGGAACAGCACCTCGATGAGCTCACCCGCGTGCCGGTCGGACGCCGCGCTGGCCGCGCGCGGCGCCAGCTCCTCCAGCACGTTCCACAGCATCAGCTCCACCTCCTCCTCGCCCGTCTCCTCGCTCGGCCGCGTGACCATCTCGGCCACCTCCTTCAGGTACGACAGATTGTCTGCCTCCAGCCGCCGAGGACGCACCCGCCTGCATAACCAGCCAAACGTCACGCAATCGCACCGAGTTACACGTCAGCTCCCTTCCGATGCAATCGGGTAGCCCGCTCCGCGCGACGCCAAACCCGAGGCGAGACGTACTCGGATCGCCGCCCCGACGGCTGCGCGTCTTCGCTCGAGCCGCCCGCCATCGACAGAGTCGCTGCTGTGCGCTGCTTGGTCTCAGTTTGACTGGACACGCCCGCGTCTCATGCTGGAGCCTCATGTCATTCGGACAAGGCAGGCGTGGCGTCAATAACGTCGTAAACGTCGCTGGAATCGAAAAATAGGATTAGCTGAAATGTCGCTGCAGAGCGTTTGAGCAGAAAATAGCTTGGTCAGATTTGGGACTAGATGATTTTAGCTTTTCTCAAAAGTTTCAAAAACCTACATTTGTCTTGGCAACATTGTCAACTTTCATATCGTTTCGTATCTAATATAACCTCAACAAGGCCAAAGATGAACTCCTCTCGCTAATAATCGAACCTCGAGAAGTTCGCCTCAATGAAAATCACATGAGAAACGCTGAAATCACACACCAAATGTACCGAATGTTTAGACACCGCTACGGCAATTGATTGGAGAACCACTTTCTCGCAATGCCATACGATTCGAGGAAAATACGCTGTTGGCGACTCACGGGAGTGTTTGCTTCAACCTATTTTATGTGCGCAGTAGATGGACGTAATTGGTGCAAAGGTCGATAGGGGTTGGTGGAATTCAGAAACATTTCGGGTAGGACAGCCGCACGTCGGGAACGCCCTCTTTACCTGCACGAACTATGCGGAGTGCGAGATCTGCTTCTCTGTCGCGTCCGTTGATGAGGTGTATGTTATGCCAGCGCTCACGGAAGGTAAGATCTGGGAACAGCTTCATTTCTGTGTATCATCGTCAGAACAAATGACATGCGGTGACACTGACAGGGAACAGCAAGACGTTTTTGCTGCGCAAGCACGCTCCGTACTCGACACAACCACATTCGTTCGTCTTGCCTTTGTTCACCACCATGATGACTCCCTTGCAGCCCTCCGGTTCTTCGTCCGGGAGATCGATGGCCGATGCAGCTCGGATGCCTGCAGTCAGTTATGTTGTTACTCCTCAGCTCTTTTGATTCTTGGAGCACTCACAATGTGAAAACATCTCAATAGCACACACTCGCATTGCAAAAGTTGAGGTGACTTCAGAAGTGCGTGTGGGGATCGTCTGCTGTTTGCACAGAATTAGTGCGAAGGTTTGTTATACTGAATAATCAGGGGTATATATGTACATTCATTTGGTGAGTGATGAGCAGAGTAATCTCCATGGTGCTTGAGATTGCCACAATTAATGAAAACGAGCAATGAACTTTCCACTATAAACTGCAATTTCAACATGTAGTGTTTCATACGCGCACCCCCAAATCTACAGCAACTTATTACACTTGACAGGTGCAATTAGCCAAGACTGTTTGCTTTCGGTAAATACTATCGCGAATACGCTCGGGATACATACGTAGATCCACGAAATGTGCTTGAAGATACAAACAATTAGGGTAAATGCAAAGTTTGTGGTTTAAACGAGAATTCAACGCTTTCTATGTGATGATGCCTGTTGCTGTTTGTGTTGTGTGAGTGCTGCTGTGGCCACTTCTGAACTCCCGAAACGGGCTGTTGATCTCCTCAGCACATTGCTTCAAATGGTTTTGGGGTGAAAAGGACTACAGGTGCCTCGAAGCAAATTTAAGGCAGTTGCTGGAATGATGACACAAACTCCGACACGAACAGGAATTTTGCGAAACGTTACGCGAAAGTTAAAACCAAACCGTCGTCGGTCGTAACTCCACGACGTCAGGAGAAAAGTCTTTCTTACTGCGGAGTCTTCCACACATCGTATCTAGCAATGACGGAGCTATAATTTGCCTCCGATAGCCTACAGTTTTGCACAAGTACGGATGTTGCTTCAACATGTTCCATTCATCACAAAACAGATCCTTTCATTCCATCAATAGGAAATGATTATCCATTGGCTAAACTTCTCGAACACCAGCTTCACTTCCACCACAATAGAATAATATATGCGTTAAAGCCAGCATCTTTCAACGGTGCGGGGTCCCGAAACGTTAGCTTAAGGGCTCACCATATTACCTTAAACGTAGCGACACTTGTAGCATTGATCTGTTCAACAAAGACTTTCCATTTCAAAGCCGTTGTCGCCAATTCCAGCAATTCGAGAAAGCGGCGACAACTTCTATTCAATCAAAAGAAAATCACCAAGCACAATGCACACATCTACATCCGCAGCCTAGCATCCAGCAACCTACAAACACAGCAACCACCATCGCTTCGATAAATCAGTTCAACGATGCACCAATGCGTGTTCATGTATAACTCCAAGTTGAGAAGCAACAATTTCATGACCGCGTGGCGCAATGGATAGCGCATCTGACTTCTAATCAGGGGGTTGTGGGTTCGAGTCCCATCGTGGTCGGTTTGTTCTGGCGGCGGCGACTACGCTGCGCTCGAGCGACCGGGTCGGGGTGGAATGCA